>JAFVLL020010081.1:0-14121 GCA_021397915.2 Tor tambroides | reverse complement strand
AGATTTTCTCAATATTTAGATTTTTTTGCACCCTCAGATTCCAGATTTTCAAATATTGTCCTATCCTAACAAACCATACACCAATGGAAAGCTTACACTGATATTTTCCTGTTTATTTCTGTGAAGCTGCTTTGACACAATCTGTACTGTATAAAGTGCTGTATGAATAAATGAAAGCGCAGTGCATTTCTGCTGTTTTCTCTCACCATGGGGGCTGCGTGTGGAGGAGACTGAACGCTGCGGACGGCCTGCATGTGAGAGTAACCCTGCTGATACTGCTGAGGATGATGGGAGTGATGCTGGAACACACCTGTATGATGGACAACATCACAAACACAGTCAAACACACCTGCTGGAGGAAACCCTGATTTACTGGAAATGAAAACAGGTTAATGTTGAGACAGTAAATCATCATTGTTTGTGTGAGTGAAGGAGTGGATCTGATCTTCGGCAGTGGATCGGTGATGTTGAGTCAAACACACGCGTGTGGTGATTTCAGCGGCACGCGTCATAGGGTTGGGAATCAAAAATCAATTCCAATTCCAGAATCAGATACTTAAGATCAGGAATTGGACACTTGTTGTAAAATTAAAATTTCAATTCCGCCTCTAATAATAATCAGAAATGTTTCTTGAGCAGCAAATCAGCATATTAGAATGATTTCTGAAGATCATGTGACACTGAAGACTGGAGTAATGATGCTGAAAATACAGCTTTGATCATAGAAATAAATTACAGTTTAACACATATTCACATAGAAAACTGCTGTTTTACACTGTAAAAATATTTCACTGTTTTACTATAGTTTTGATCAAATCAATGCAGCTTCGGTGAGCAGAAGAGACTCTTTCAGAGACACTGAAAAATCTGACCCCAAACTTGCTGAAGAGTAAAACTTCAGCTACAAAACATGTTCAGAGATGAAACAAATGATCAAATGATGAATATTTACACGACACAGCTTCACATCAGCCTGCAACAACCAATCGATTCAACAGATCATAACTGATAATGAAATGTGTCTGTGTGCCATGAATGGAGAAACATCATCAAACATCCTTCTGCTTCAAACAACGTCTAAAACTTCACATAAAGTTCAATAAAGTCAGAAAGAATTATATTAATGAGTATTTGTGATGGACTGACCGGCGGCTCCTGCTGACCTGCGGTCCATCTCAACCACCTGCGGCTGGACGCCATGGTAACCGTCTCCAGCGCCCATCAGCTGGTCTCCATGGAGACGTGCCATGTGCTGCTCATCGAGGGTGTGTGTGGCACCTCGACCCCGCAAGCGCTCAAACTCCTCATGATACTTCACCTGAGAGAGAGTATATGTGAGTATAATATACTTGTTGCTTTGGCAACACTGTGATGTTACACAGCCACACCAAAAAATCTCATTTGAATTGAACTGAAAATTGAGAGAGAGAGAGAGAGAGACAGAGAACGTCACACGCACTCACACACACACACACACACACACACACACACTCTCATGCAAACACACTGCAGGTGTGTTACGGTGCGGTTTGGTCTCTGATAAACCCGTGAGTGAGCACACGCGTGTTATCGTTCGTCTCCAATGTGGTGTGTCAGTCACGTGTTAATGCGGTGATGTCACACGTAGGCGTCGCCACAGTCCTGCTACCATGGAAACTGAGTCCTGAGATTTCCGCACACGCCTCATTTCAGGCGTGTCCAACTCTGAGCAGGAGTGACCTTTGACCTCCTGCAGACTGTGCTGGTACTGCACCTGAAACACACACACACACACACACACACACACACATACTTCTTTTAGATCATTTACATCATTTTGAATTTGTAGGCCCCCTAGAGGACCCTGGTGTGTGAGTATGAGTGAGTGTGTAAGTGTGTGTGAGTGAGTGTAAGTGTGAGTGAGTGTGTGAGCGTGAGTATGTGTGAGTGTAAGTGTAAGTGAGTATGAGTGAGTAAGTGTGAATGTGTGTATGTGAGTGATTACGAGTGAGTGTAAGTGTGAGTGTGTGAGTGACTATGAGTGAGTGTGTGTGTGTGAGTGTAAGTGTGAATGTGTGTGAGCGTGTGAGTCTGTGAGTGAGTAAGGGTGAGTGTGTGGGTAAGTATGAGTGAGTGTGCGCACGTGAGTGAGTATGAGCGAGTGAGTGAGTGAGTGTGTGAGTATGTAAGTGACTATGAGTGAGTGTAAGGGTGAGTGTGTGAGGGAGTATGAGTTTGTATGTGAGTGTGTGAGAGTATGAGTGTAAGTTTGAATGTGAGTGAGCGTGAGAGTATGTGAGTGAGTATGAGTGGGTGAGTGAGTGTGTGAGTATGTAAGTGACTATGAGTGAGTGCAAGGGTGAGTGTGTGAGTGTGTGCGAGTATGAGTGAGTGTAAGTGTGAATGTGTGCGAGTTTGAGTGTGTGAGTATGCGAGTTGGTATGAGTGAGTGTGTAAGTGTGAATGTGTGAGTATGTGAGTGAGTATGAGTGAGTGTAAGTGTGAGTGTGTGTGCATTCTTGTCATGCTGATGTTCTGCTGGTTCTGTTTGATCCGCTCCAGCTCTGGTGTCACTCCCACACTGACCGGATCAACCGCTTTCTTATATTTGACCTGCAGGAGGAGGATGATGATGAAGATGTGAATCAGACTCAGATGACTGACCGGTGTCAATCACACAGACAGACTCACGTCGCTGATGGTGTACTGGTTCCTGCACACACGCTCCATCTCAGGAGTATCAGTCACGGCCGTTCCAGATCCCACCGACTCCCTGTACCGAACCTGCAGAAGATCACAGACACCAGATTACGCATGTGTGTGTGTGTGTTTCCAGTAAAAACATATAAACAGCCTAAAATATCCTGACATTTTTTTTTTTAGACAAAACAGCATCAATTTGGTTTGTTTAAAACAATGAAAACATTTTACCAATGGGAATGGATAAGAATAATTCTCCTCTAAAAAGTCAATGATACAATTTGGGCAAATGTACTTTCTTTTATAGATTTGTGGATAGTTTTATTCTAAAACAAGACATGGAAACTGTGTGTGTGTGTGTGTGTGTGTACTTGTTTTTATATTCCAGTGGGGACTTAAACCTGAATACACACAGACTCATGGGGACTTGTGTCACGGTGGGGACCTAAATTGAGGTCTCCACGGGTAAACAAGCTTATAAATCACACAGAATGAAGTTTTTTGAAAATCTAAAAATGCAGAAAGTTTCCTGTAAGAGAACTGTCATGTGAAATAAAATAAACTTTGACCAAAATAAAATGTTTACTTTTTTATTATTTTAGTTATTATTAGTTTATTCTATTTCAACTTAAACTAAAACAAACTGAAAAATGTTGCTTTGCCAATTAGCTGAAATAAGTTGAATTTTTTAATATTTTATCTCAGTTTCCAAGGCAATCTTTCTCATTTTCATTTAGGTTGAAATAGTAAAATAAAACTGAAACAAAAATTAATAAAACTAATAAAATGACAAAAACACACAAGAAAATAACTAAAACCTTAACTAAACTTAAAACAAAATCAGAAAATATAAAAATAAAAATTAATTAAAAAAAAAAGAATAAGTTTATAGATGAATCTCAGTGAGACTGAATGAAGACTGACGAGACTGTGCAGCACAGCGTTCTCCTCACGGTGGCGCTGTTCAGCCGTGTCCAGAGCGAGGAGGTACCGCCCCTTAGACTCCTCATACTTCTTCCTGTACTCCGCCTGACGGACAGACAGTTCAGCCAATCAGAGCTCTCCTTTCATACTGTGAACGAATGAAACTTCAAAATGAATCTGGACACAAAAGAATCGTCAGAGCATCATCAGACGAGTGAATCAGAGTCTTACGTTACTCTGGAGTTTGCTGGCGCGGAGCGCATGACCCAGATGAAGCAGGTTTGTAAATCAGTGACAGCCTGCAGCTTCTTCTGACTGTACTTCACCCGCGACACACACACACACGTACACAGACACGCACACAGACACATACACACAAACTCTAACACACACACACATACACTCTAACACACACACACGTGTACACACACACACACACGTTTGTTTTGTGGTTTACGGGGACTCTCCATAGGCGTAATGGTTTTTATACCGTACAAACTGTATGGGCTATTGCCCTACACCAACCCTACACCTAAACCTACCCCTTACAGGAAACTTTCTGCATTTTTACATTTTCAAAAAAACACCATTTAGTATGTTTTTTAAGCCATACTCACACACTCTGAATGGCTGTCCAGGATGATCTATTCTCTCCATTCAGCTCATGTTGTGTTTTGCGACTCTAAAGATGCGTCTGATTCCTGCCAGACTGCACTGGTGTCCATGGAAACACTTTCACAGCCGTTTGAGGAGATTCTCCTACCTTGAGTCATTTATGGTGTGTGTGTGTGTGTGTGCGCGCGCGCGTCTCTGTGTGTGTACTTGTTTTTTCTATCCTGGACTTAGACCTGAATACACACAGCCTCATGGGGACTTGTGTCACGGTGGGGACCTAAATTGAGGTCTCCACGGGTAAAAAAGCTTATAAATCACACAGAATGAAGTTTTTTGAAAATGTAAAAATGCAGAAACACCAAGAATGATAACAACTATAAATTTTTAGTTTATAGTTATCATTATAGTTTCTGTATGGCCAGTGCAGCAGAATATGAGAATCGCTGATGATCACCTCGCTGATGAGCGGCGTCAGCTCCTTCACAAACTGAGTGTGCAGCGTCTCAGGCAGCTGTGAGCACAGCCAGTGAGACAGATCCTCCTGCGTCTCTCCGGTACTGATTCTGCAACACACAGCAGAACATCACACCATCAACATCTCTCACACATAAACCTCACACACACACACACACACACACACACACACACACACACACACGTCACTCTGAAGCTCTGCCATCTGTTTGGCAAACTGTGTTTCCTGTGTTTGCGGCAGCTGAGAGTAAATACTGCTGCTGTTCTCCTGTTTGCCGCTCCGCTTGTACTTATTCTGAGGAAACAATCACAGAGTCAACATATGAAATGATTCACTGAGTCAAGATGAGAAATGATTCATTGAGTCAAGATATGACACAATTCACTGATTTAAAATATGAAACGATTCACTGAGTCAAGATATAAAATGATTCAGTGAGTCAAGATATGAAATGATTCAGTAAGTCAAGATATAAAATGATTCAGTGAGTCAAGATATAAAGTGATTCATTGAGTCAAGATATAAAATGATTCACTCAGTCAAGATATGATTTACTGAGTCAGAATGTTAAACAATTCAATGAGTCAAGATATGAAACAATTCACTCAGAATATGAAATGATTCAGTCAGAATATGAGTGGATGGAATGTGACACACACACACACACACACACACCTCGCTCAGGAGTTCAGAGATGTTTTTGGCGTGTTGAGTCTCAGTCGTCTCTGGCAGAAGAGCGTACAGACTGACAGAAGCCTCTTTCTTCGCCTCCTCCTTGTATTTCGTCTGAAATCAAAGCACATGTTCATTTCCATGCGTGTTTATCCTGACACACGTGTCCTGAGGCTCATAACAGCGGATCTCTCACCTGACTCAGGAGGTTTGTGACGTCTGTGGCGTGTTGAGTCTCCAGAGTCTCTGGCAGCAGCGAATAGAGAGCACCAGACGCCTGCTTTCTTCCTGCCTCTTTATATTTACTCTGAACACACACAAGCACACAGTGAATCATGGGTAGGACAGGTATTTTTGCGCCTGACCTTATTGAATATGCATTTGTAGGAGCTTCCCTTTCAGACGAAAATTTATTGGAGGAGAGTATTAAAATGAATCACGCAACGAGATTTACTAACGTTTGCGCTCATCAAATTACTGGTATTTGCGCCATTATCTAATGCCCAAAAAAGCATGTCTTAAACTATTTTGCGCTTGAAATGTCTGCAGTTATTGTTGGTAGAGGAGGCACCGCAGAGAAGGGTAGAAGGAGAGGATTTTTTCCAAACATATTAATTTATTTGGAATGCCAGAAGAACACATTATATCATATTGTTTATATCATATAATTTGCCAAGCCATGTTATTTTTAATTTGCTTCAGGAAATAAAAGACAACTTGGAACCCTCAACTAGGAGTCATGCAAACTTCTTGCAACCCTTCATTTTTTGGCCTCCGGTTCTTTTCAACGTACTGTGGCTTCTTTATTTCTTTATTCTTTATTTGCGACAGCTCTAATGTGCGCTGCGCTTGGTATATTGCGTTGGTCGATATGTAAATGAGATGTTGCGTCTATATTCTTTAATTTGCGTGTTGTTGGTAAATCACACGCAGAAATTTCCACACCCATCAGAGCTGTTTTGGAATTGAAATGAATTTGCCCTGTTTAGTAAAACTGGCCCTGTGAGTTTGAGAATGACCTCTATAAGGGCTGTGAATCATTTCAACTGAAATTAATACATGAATTAATTTTGACATGACTTTAATTCATGAGAGTCGTTTGCTCACGTCGCTCTGCAGTTCAGTCACTGTTCGGATAAACTGTGTCTCTGGCGTTTCAGGCAGATGAGAATAAAGGCAGCGGGAGCTCTTCTTGCGGTCCTCTCTGTATTGTTTCTGGAAACAGATTCATGCATGTGTTTACTGAGGCTGTGATTGTATTGATCCTGATGATGGAGTGTGATGTGTGTGTTGTTACATCGCTCTGCAGCTCAGAGACTTTGGCGGCGTCTGCGAGTAAACACTGGACGACTGCAGCTTCTTCCCTTCTTTATATCTGACCTGTGGAGGAGAACAGATGCTCAGGGCACTGAATGGCTCTGAATCTGCAGCACCTGAAGAGGCTCCGGAGCGCCGCGGCGGGCGTCTCTGGCGTGTCGCGTGTGATACAGAGACGCGCTGCTCTCCTTCTCACCAGACTCTCTGTATTTAATCTGAAACATCAATAAACATTTTTATTACTGATTTGACTACACTGACACTATCAGATGAGAACAAAACTATCAGTCAAAAGTTTTGAACATGAAGATTTTTAATGTTTTTAAAGAAGTCTCTTCTGCTCACCAAGCCTGCATTTATTTGATCCAAAGTACAGCACAAACAGTAACATTTTGAAATATTTTTACTATTTAAAATAACTGTTTTCTATTCAAATATATTTTAAAATGTAATTTATTCCTGTGATTTCAAAGCTGAATTTTTAGTATCATTACTCCAGTCACATGATCCTTCAGAAATCATTCTAATATGCTGATTTGCTGCTCAAAAAACGTTTATTATTATTGTTGAAAACAGCGGAGTAGAATTTTTGAGGTTTGTTTGATGAATAGAAAGTTCAGAAGAACAGCATTTATCTGAAACCTTTGATCAATTTAAAACATCCTTGCTAAATAAAAATATTAACTTCTATAATTTATAACTTCTATAAAAAACCTTTTATAAATTCAGAATTTTCAGCAAAATTAAACTGTAAAAAATATATTCAATAGCTAGCAGTTATTTTCAATAGTAAAAATATTTCATAATATTACTGTTTTTGCTGTACTTTGGATCAAATAAATGCAGGCTTGGTGAACAGAAGAGACTTCTTTAAAAACATTAAAAATCTTACTGTTCAGAAACCTTTGACTGATCGTGTACCTGATGAATTTTGCACGTATTTTGAACATTCACACTGTTATTTTCCTGTTTATCGCTGTGAAGCTGCTTTGACACAATCGGTACTGTAAAAAGCGCTGTATAAATAAATGTGACTTGACTTGATGAATCATCTCAGGTCTTGCGGTGATCATCAAACATCATGTGTTTGTGTTTGATATTGTTCTCGGCACTGAAGCACAGATCGGCAGTGACTCACGAGCGGAGCTCTGGGACCAGCGTCTAACTATAGCCACACTTATCAGCTCAGAGATACAGCTACTCACACTTCAACACAAATATTCTGTGTTTTTGTACAGATTTGATGATGCTCTCTCAAACGGACACAGCTGAAAATGCTGTTTTAGTGTAAACTGTAAAGATGAAGTTAATTTAAAAACGTTGATGCATGCAATCACACAATCAGTTCAGCCTGAAACAAACAAGATGCTGTTAGACCTACTGACCGCACTGAACCCACATCAGAAACTACATGAAGAAATACTACAGTAATTTATAGTAAATACAATAGTGTTTTTGAACCATACTATAGTAAAGTATCATACTGTATATTTTATAGTATTCACAACACTTTGTTAATGAATGCCACAGCATACTGTAGTATAAACTATAGTGAACTGATAAACTGTGATAAATACTGTAGTATACTTTAGTTTTTACTACAGTAAACTGTAGTGTATTGTATATAGTTGTAGAAAACTTAGTACAGTATTGGGTAAAGTAATTTGTTTATATTACTATAGTTGTTATATCACCACAGCAACTATAGAATTACCACAACTAACTGAGACTCGTCATAGCACTTGTGTATTGTTACTCTTTTCTTGATTTTGATTGGTTCTATTGTCTTCATTTGTAAGTTGCTTTTGATAAAATGACTAAATGTAAATGAAACCAGCAGCAAGTTTTATTAGCTGAGAACCTGTCAAAATAAAAGCTCAATGGTTTACTGTTTGTAAATAAAGAAACTGAGATGCAAATATTAGTATTGTAATTTTACAGTAAAATAATTTTTATTTAAATTAGTTCTTATTTTCCACTACAACAGGATCACCAAAATACATTATTTGCTGCGTTTAATTTTTTTAATTTTTATTTATTTTATAGTCATTCTGAATTGTTCAAAAACAGAAGAAATGTGGCCTATGAAAACTCAAGTGAAAAGAGATACAAAAACTCTGTTTATTTCTTAGCTTTTGAAACAGGTTTGGGTTAGAATGAACACCCACATTTTTCTCAAATCGTTCAGCCATATAAGGATGATTCACATTTAAAGTCTTCAGAGTACAAATAACATTTTCATCTTTTTTAAAAATTAATTTTGTTTTATATACAGATGCACTCTAACAAAATCTCTAACCCACTCACTCTAGAATGATAGATTCTTTCTAAATGGAGCTTTTTAAGTCGTTTTTTATATCACAGTATACAGAGCAGAAAAACACAGTAGTCCAATCTCAGTTCTTCCAGTATCGTGCAGCTCTAGCTCAGAATCACGTCTAACGAATATGACAGGGAGTGAGTAAATGAAGATGATTAACACTCTGATGAGTAATCAGTGAACCTGGCTCTGGAGTTCAGTCTGCTGTTTGTGTCTCGGGCAGAAGTGAGTGCAGACAGGACGACACGTCCCTCTTCCCATCCTCTTTATATCTGACCTGCAGAGTTAAAATAACCTCCTGATAACCCACTGACCCACACACACCACTAACTGACCGGTCACATGACCATTTTAACCCTTCAGATGCTGAGCTGTACCTCCTGCAGACGTCTGTCAAATGCACGTGTCTTATCGAATACCTGCTTCTTGGAAATTTGGAACCGGTTCTCGATACCCAACCCTAGCATTGAGTGATATGAGTGATTCCTAACATCATACGTGCTGCTGAGGAGCGTGTGCTGATACTTTACTGATCAGACGCACAGCTGAACTGATGATGATGATGATGATGATGAAGAAGCATTACCTCGCTCTGGATGAGTGCGGCGTCTCGAGCGTGTTGAGTTTCTGGAGTCTCTGGGAGCTGATGGTACAGAGATCTGATCATCTGCTGCTTACTGGCCTCCTTATACTTCACCTGAACACACACACACACACACACACACACACTCACACTCACACGTTCACACACACGCGCTCACACACACCTGTCTCCTGTATCCGTGTGAAAGAGCATCAGAGCAGCGGTCAGTACCTCTGTCTGAGCATCTGTCTGACTCTCTGTCGCCTCCAGCTGCATAGAAAACCATTGAAATAATTAATAAAATAGTGATTATCATACATAATGTTAATTTAATTAATAAAACAGACCGTCAGTACCTCCGTCTGAGCATCTGTGATGACTGTCTGACTCTCTGTCACCTCCATCTGAATATAATACCATTCAAATTAATAATAAAACAATAAATAAAATAATTCTACATGTTTCTTTAATACATAAAACAATAAAATAGACCATCAGTGCCTCTGTCTGAGTGTCTGTGGTACTCTGAATGTCTGTCACCTCCAGCTGGATATAAAACCATTCAAGTTAATAAAGTTACAATTGTGTTTACAATGTTACAATGTTTATTTAATACGTGTAATAAAACAGAGCATCAGTCGCTCTGTCTGTCATCCCCAGCTGAGAATCAATCAGACTGATTGATTACTGAGAGTGTCTGTTATGATGAGACTAAAGTGACACACACTGACCGTCTGATTCCTCATTATCCTGCGGTTTAACCAACACCATTACTAACAAACACTCACAACCCACCCGCACTAATGCAGAGAAACACTGCAGCTCAGTCTGCTGATGATCGTTAATGTCTGATCTGATGGACATCAGGGAATGATTTAAGTGTTTAAATGAGTCTGGTTTAGCTGAGAGTGAAACTGAGACACAGTCTGAACACGCGTGATCTGTGTGAAGATCTCAGCCTGAACACAGAAACAGATCTGATGACATCTGTGAGATATAACGAGTGTTTACTGACCCTCACAAACGAACATCACATCAGTCTGATACACATCCATTCAGACTGAGCAGCTCCTGAACGAGGCGTGATTTCACTCCATAAACAGCCTGATCATCTGATCGCTCTGCTGTTCTGAATATTTATACTCTAATATATCGTCTTTAATATAAAGTCTTAGTTTAAGAGTTTAAAGCCATGAATCAACACAAAACATACACAAGGAGAATTACATCACAAACTTTGTTTTGAAGCAGACAAGTATTTGAAAATCGGACAAAAAGACAAAGATACAAGACTTTAGTGAGGGAAAGAACTACAATCCCATGAAGCTTTGCAATAATCAAAGCTAAAAAAAAAAGGTTAATCTACAAATTTAAATGGAATGATTATATAAACGTTTATTGGAAGAAATGCCTATATATACACACATATTTTTTATTTTGAGAGCGTAGGGAGACTCTCGGGTGGGGCTAAAGAGAGCTTTTTGCCCATTTCATTAGCCACAACTCTCTGATTGGTGAAGAATCATGGGTAATGTAGTTTTTCCAATCTTGTTTTTAGCAATCTGCTGTTCAACATGATTATATATAAAAATAGGTTATAATAATGCAGGCTGATGGCTTCAAAAAAAGCATAAAGCATTAATTAACTACCTCGTAGCTCACAGTAGGTCCGTCTTTAACAGTTTATAAGTTAAAAATTATTTTCCCTAAAGAAGAAAACAAATGGGATTTTTACTTCATTCACACTCACCTCACGGGCCGCTGAGCTCGGATCAGGATTCAGATCAAGACCTGGATTAGGACTCGGATCAGAACTCATGTCAGGTTTTGGATCAGAACTTCGGTCAGGATCTAGATCAGGATTCAGATCATAACTCAGATCAGGATTCGGATCAGGATTCAGATCAAGACCTGGATCAGGATTTGGATCAGAACTCAAATTAGGTTTTGGATCAGAACTTCGGTCAGGATTCAGATCAGAACTCAGATCAGGTTTTGGATCAGAACTTTGGTCAGAATTTGGATCAGGATTCAGATCAGAAGTCAGATCAGGATTCGGGTCTGGATCGGCTGTGACGGCTGCTGGTGAATCCTGTGAGAAACACACACACACACACACACACACACACAAGAATACACACAAAAATACACACACACACACACACACACACACACACACACACACACAGACAGAAACACACAGACAGACACACACACGCACAGACACACACACAAAAACACACACACACACACACACACACACACACACACACAGACACAGACACAGACACACACACAGATCTCTGTGTGGAGCACAAAAACCTCACTGGATTATTACAGTTAATGGCTAAATCAATGTAAACTGATATTTTCTACTGACACACTACAGCAAAAGATAGAAATAACTGACTTAAAACCAGTTTTAGCTGCTGGAAACACTAGTGTTCTGATCATTTTGGCCACCGCTGTAAATGTGTGAGAATGTGTGTGTGTGAGTGAATATGTGTGTGTTGGTCAGGTGGGATCTAGCAGCGTGTGTTTTGAGTGTGTCTGTATCTGTGTATATATGTGTGTGTATACATCTAGTATATGTGTTTGTGTGGGTCAGGTGGGATCTGGCTGTGTGTCAGTGTGTGTGTCTCCGTGTGTGTATATGTATATGTGTGTGTGTGTGTGTGTGAGAGTGTGTGTGTGTGTGTGTGTGTTGATCTGGCCGTGTGTGTTGGTTCTGCAGCCAAACGTCTGTGAGACGCCATATGGGCCGCTCCATGAAAACTGCAGCTCCAACATTCATCATCACAACCGGATCATAACAATCCTCAAAAACACAAAAGAGCTTGATTAATATTTCAGTCTCCAGTCATCTCAACACAAATATTGACTTTCATCTTCACTACAGGAAGACTACTGCTATAAAACTACTTCAGAAAATGTGTTTAATTCATTTTTACTGATTTTAACGATTTCAGAGAACTGAATAAAACATCATTTTAGGTTTTTCACAAAATCAGGAGATTTTTTAATTCATGTTTTAATTTTAAAAAATGGAAATGACAGTTTACAAACTTCCAGTAACTCCAAACATGAAGCTATCCGAACATCAGCCGCTCTAAACAACACACAAATCAACAACAGAAAACAAGTCTGACAGACAGGAAGTTCAATGGAGTAAACATGTGTTTAAATCCCTGTTTCCTCTTTTCATTCGCTCTAATTACAGAGC
This sequence comes from Tor tambroides, assembly GCA_021397915.2. Classification (NCBI taxonomy): domain Eukaryota; kingdom Metazoa; phylum Chordata; class Actinopteri; order Cypriniformes; family Cyprinidae; genus Tor; species Tor tambroides. The sequence goes on along the minus strand of JAFVLL020010081.1, from coordinate 1,313 downwards.
AGCATTTACTGACCGCATCACATGACTTACAGACGCAGCTAAAAACACTGAACGGGTGGAGCCGCTTCTCTCCAATTACCCCTAACGAGCAGAGCAGCACTGAGGGTTTGTGGGATTGAGGCGCTCTCGATTTCTGTGTTTGACAAACATGTGCGAGACAGCAGTGATGAGGCACAATCACAGGACAAACCCAACACTTTAACCATCAGAAGCCAAAGAGAGAAAAGCAAAACATAAACAGAGTGAAAACTACAGGGCAGTAGGGATATAACGATATTATCAATATCGTGGTTATCAAATCATATTATTGTGGTCACATGACGATATGAAACAATAGGTCTTTCGGGCAAAAAGTGTAGTTTTTAAAATATATTTAAACTTCTTATTCTAACATAAAAGGTCTTTAAAGTTGTGTTTTGGGCCTCCTGATCCAGTGTTTTCTGCTTCCTTTGTCTTTTTTTTTTTTAAATATCGCAATAAATACTGTACTGTGGACTTCATATCGAGATATTATCGTATGGAGAGATTTTGATATCGATACATCCCTACAGGACAGACTGAGCGAACCCATCCGTCTCTGGTTTCAGGAGCTGAAGTCAGACCTCAGGAGACACAGAGAGATCAGATCAGATCAGACCAGCAGTCATACAGTCAGTCTGAGAACATGATCAGAGCTTAAGATCAACTCACCTGCGTCTCAGCGTGATCTCAGAGCCGCTCATACAGTCCAATCCTCAGCTAATGTCATTTTCAGTCAGTGACAGTAGTGTGATGTTTTGTGTTTGTTATCAGAGACCAAAAGCACCTCACACTCTCTCTCTCTCTCTCTCACACACAGACAGGTGTTTTTACTGCGGTATAATGATCAGCGGTTCATACGTTACTGATGTGCTCCTGTGTTCTTCTGAGTCTCTGCAGCTCTGGAGTGTCTGTGACGATACTGAAGCCTCGGCCTTTACTCTCCTCAAAGTCTCGCTTATATCTCACCTGCAAACACACAAAAACAGCATCATGAGGACAGAGCACTGTTCAGTCAGTCATAGAGTGATTCTGTCAGTCAATATCACAGTGACTCTCACCATCAATACTGTGATCACAGTCTGTCTGATCGAACACACGCCTGTGACTGACAGCAACAGCTCAGACTGACCGAATGAACAAATCAGTTCCTGCAGGACTGTGACTCTTTCAGAGGAGCTGCATCTGCTCTGCTCTGCCATCACCTTCTGTCAGCCCAGCGTGAGACACACACACACACACACACACACACACACACACACTCTCTCACACACACACACACACACACACACACA
>JAFVLL020010080.1:31651-71762 GCA_021397915.2 Tor tambroides | reverse complement strand
ATAAACTGCAATGCCCGTAATGTAAGATGCCTAAGACAGTGCTACAGGGAGATGGGTAGGACAGCTAATTTGTCCTTGCAGAAGCAAAGACAAATTTGCTAGAATTGAAAGAAGTTTAAAATAAAGAGGAAGTTTATAATACAACAACCAAGCAACAGATGAAATCATGTTTCAGCTTGTTGCATAGCTACATTTATAGCTGATGTAATACAAGTTATATGGAATATTATTATTAGCCTACAATTGTGAATCATGATGAAAAATGCATTTAGGTGAAAAAAATGAATTTAAATAAGAGTGTGCCTGCAAAGTGCCTCCAAGGCTAATACATAGATCAAAATGATGTTAGTGGAGGAAGAAAGTCAGATCAACGCCAGTCCTCATATTCCACTATTCACAATCTATTAACCTTTCATACATATACATCAAAGTAGCATCAGTTATTAATTAAATGAACTGTCCTTGTCTATTTACATTTACGATAGAATTGACCCAATACTGGAACAGTGAACTGGATGTGTGAATGGTGAGACCACGCCTGTACAAGCCAGCAAAGCAATTCTTAGCAAAACAGCAGTCAGTCATGTCAATGTGTCAGACTAAGAGCCTCTGCCTGTCCCAGTGTGGATTGTGTTCCTGACACAATACATTCAGTGTGGAAATACACATAAATGGCTTGTTTGTGTAATTTACATAATAATTTGTCCAGTTGGAGAGATTGTCTACGCATTAACACTATTGTAATGTTAATCGAATGGATTATTTTTGCATGGCTCTATTATAACTGGATAAATCTGTTTTGGAAAGCATGAGGTAATTTATTTTCTGTTAAACTTATCAGCTCCATTAACACTCAACGTGAATAATCCTTTCACTTACAGCACAGTCCAGCTCCTGCAGAGTAGTGCGTATCCAAGCTTTATGATTTACCCTTGTAAACATTAAATAAATCAGAGATATAGCCAATGCAGCTGTCTAGAAGTAATTCAAATATTTAATAATAACCATTTCAGGTTGCTGTGGTGGTGAATAATGTTATCAGCATAATTCAGAAGTGCCAGAAGAAAAAACAATTATCAGTAATACTGAGTGCACCGGTACTGCATTGGGAGAAAAAGTTCTTGCAAAGAAAGTTTGATCAATTCATAAATGTGCTGTCTGTGATAGATTATATACTAAAAGTTGTGATGAAACGGAAGTAGAGACACATCTTTTCTTCCATATTACGACGTAGGCTGTGTGACAGATTAAATAAAATGAAATAAAATGTTGTACAGGGACTTGGTTTCATACATTGGTTGTTAATTAGAGATTTAAAATTTATTTTAAATTTTTTAAATTTATTATTTTTGTTTTACACTCAAAAATTAATGTGTAGATGTGTCAACAGACTTACACCATCTGTCTGAACATTATGAAAAATTACAAAGTCAAAAATATATATATAAATGTGTGTGTGTGTGTGTGTATATATATATTAAGGATGAATCATTCACAGTAAGATCTCTCATATTTTCCAAAGTGGAATTAAGCTACACATTCCTGTGAACGTGCTTCTAATTCATTAGCCACTATAGACAAATAACTAGAAGAATAATACACTACCGTAAAAGTAAAAGTAACAGTAGTGGTTGTGTCCACTATTACGTCAAAAATAAGGTGGATAACATGCATTGACAAAATAGATTTAGGACAAATATTCATTTCATGCAAGCCTTCCTATAACACATTTGACACATATTTAACTGTAACCACCTAATATAGTAAGAGCAATAAAAATGAAATGTATTTAGAAATGAAATGAAGAAACTGAAAAAATATGAAATAATCTATCTTAAAATTCTTATGCAATATTGTTTAGAAAAGTATTCATAGTTCTGAAAAACTTACACAACATCTTTATAAAAATCCCAAATTGTCTGGTATTTTCAAGAGACTTGAGACTTGTTTTTTTTTTATTTTTTTTTATGGGAGTCTGCAGTGATATACACAATATGATATAATTTCCTGTTACTGTAGTTTTCTTGTTACCTGACAAAAAATGAAGTAACTCCCCTTAAAGGGGACCTATTATGCAAAAATCACTTTTATAAGCTGTTTGAACACAGTTGTGTGGCCGCAGTGTGTGAAAACAACCAGCCTAAAATGTTAAAAATCCACCAACTCATTTTTTTATAAAACCAATAAATCATAAACAGTCTCTCCAAACGAGCTGTATTCTCCCTCTGTTCACGAGGGGAAAAAGTCCCGCCCATTTGTAACGCTCTCTGCACTATTAGCATAAACACAGCCCTGAGTGAGAAGCTGCGGTCCGCCATTACTGGAGTTATATACAATATCAGCGCCAAAGAGGCTTTACAAGTGTTGCATTTTGGGATGCACTAATGAACATAGGAGTCACCATAATCTCCCCTCATCTGAGCCTAGGACACTGTGGTTAAATTTTATTTTCAAAGGAAATATCCCGGAAAAAATCGGTAACGTCCCCTGTATGTTTAGGAATCAATACCAACGCTTCGTGCATGAACATCAGCTCCAGACAAAGTAAGTATCACGTGTTTGTTTTCCAAATTGCCTTTCTGAAAGAGCTTCTTGGCACTCTGTAAGGCTAATTGCTAAAGCTATCATTGTCTCTGCCTGTTTTCACTGATGCTGCCTTCAAGTGCTGCCAGAATGATTGTGAATAGGAATGTGGTAGTTAAAAGTTGCATATGAAAGCAATGTGAGTCGATTGCTTGAAGTTGTTGAGCTCATAATCAGAAGTGGGACTTATAAAGTTTGTGATAGCATGAGACCAGCTATGTTGTTATTTTTATCCCGCCGTGCTCCCCGTCTGTGTAATTCATAAACGCAAATTTATTATGCACAGTATAATCAGATGACTGACTTTGAAACCGAGTACATTTTCTACAAAGATAACAGGCTTGTACTAATAGTGGCATGTTTATTTGCAAAGGCTAGCACTGCTAATGCCGGAGCGTTAACTCTTCAAGCTCCGCCCTCTTCTCTGCGAGCAACAGCTCACTCCTATTTAAAGCAACATACTCAAATTCGGCGTGTTTTGGCTCATACCCTAAAAGTGGCAATTTTAACAAGCTATAAAAATTTATTTGTGGGTATTTGAGCTAAAACTTCACATATACGCTGTGGGGACATCAGAGACTTATTGTACATCTTGTAAAAAGGGGCGTAATAGGTCCCCTTTAAATCCCTTATGTCTGTTAAATGGGTGTGATCTTACCTGTCTGGGTGTCCTTTCTGATTTACTCCTGCACCACTCCCAGTCAGTCAGCTCGATTTTACGACACTCCTCGTGGGACAGCCTCCTCTCAGGACCATCGAATACAGACGAGTTGTCGAGGTGAAGATCCTCATGATCGCAGGTAGAAACATGAGGTGAGACACTGCATGGTCCGTCCCTTTCTGTGGAGCTCTGAGGCTGGCTGTCTGCTCTCTCTTCAAGCAGCAGCTCGCTGTGGAGGGAGCTGTCCTCCGCTGCCGTGGTGCTGAACTTACCGATCTGACCACTATCCAGCACCGCCACTCTGCTCTCAGAGAAATCACAGCTGTATAAACTGTTAAAAGAGGGTTTCTCAATGGAAGGTGACTTGATGTGGGAGATCTTGTAAATGCCATAGCCTTGCTGGAATGAGAGGTTGAATTCAAATCTCCTTTTCTTTGCTGCAAAGAACACATAAATGATAATGTGGCAATGTGGAAAGCTGTTTTAATTCTCACACACACATAAATAAGATATATTTATGGAAGATATATATCAAAATATTCCATTTATACAACCTAAGACATTTTAAATGGATTGTTTAAATTAAACCACCAGGTTCTTTCTATAAACCTGTATAAAAATCAATAAAAACAAAATGGCCTATATCAGGCTGATGGTTTTTTTTAAATCAGTGTACCAACCATTGGAAACCTCGGATCCTAAGCCTTGACGGCAGTTGATGAAGCAGCCGCACGGCAGATGGATCCAGCGCTCCGAAAGCACGAACAGAGGGGTGACGGCCGCGGAGAGCAAGGTCAGGAAAAAACAGAGAGTCTCCAAGGACGAGCTGTGCATGTGAACAGCATGACTCACCAGGATTTGGGTCTGCAAGGGCAACATTTGCCAGAGAAAAATATAGGTGAATCACCAATCATTTCAGGATATTTAAACGGATCAAATAATAATAAAAAAAGAAAAGAAACATTTACATTGACAGGTTATATTTAAAGGTCAGCCTGTATCATTGCCTTCAGGCCTTCCCTGACGTCGAACATAAAATATATCTATGAATACAGTTGAAGACGACATTTTAGACTGGTGCAAGGTTTGTTACACACTGTAAATAAGTTTCTCAGATTCCCAAATTAGTAAAATCCTTATGAAAACCACAAGGCTCTCTTTCAAAAAGGCCAGTTCTCTGAGGAACTTACATCATGGAGTTCCTGCTTGAAGTCTAAAAGCTGTCAACAGTTTCCCCAGTCACCCACTTTGAGGGGACAGCAAAGGCTTTGAGGCACTTGAAATATTAAGTTCCTTGACTACACAATAGGATGAACTCCAGAGTATTCTGCCAGTGTGGCAGTCTAAAGTAGAAATCAAAACTATGGTGTGATTGTTTTTTGACCAGTAACTGATATGAAGGACCAATTTTTAAATATTGATTTACTCCACTTTTTCACACAATAACCAACAATCATTAGACTACAACATTAATCCATAACATGCATTATGAATATACTGGGGGGAAAAAAATTGACAATATTGATCAGCAATGGTCTTTCTATAATCTGAGGAACCCCAAAATGAGGCCTCGAGTAGCCTAACTTTTTCATTTTGACAGTGTAACAATAATTAATAGTTCAGTAAGTGAAACAATTAAATGATTTTTTCAAGTGAAAAGTAATTGCTTTTATAGATCTCACCATCATTGGCATCCACAGAACCATTCGCGCCATGGCCAGAATCATCGAGAAGCGCTTCTGAGAGAAAAACACAGGGGAATGCCGTGCACTCTGAGCTTCATCTTTCTGGAAATGACCGGTTGCTGGAGAGTATGACAAAGAATACGTCTCCGTTTTGTTCTTAAAACTGCCAGTGTTTGAGCTGAATTCATTGTAGGCTCCCAAACTTTTCTCCAAGCTGTCCCGTGACAGAGAGGGGATCTCACACAGCGGAGCCGAACCGGCAATTTCAAAATAGCTCGGGGAAAATGTTCTCAGGGCCTCCGTGGAACACATGAGCTGGTAGATAAGGGGAATCGAGCAAACTACCAGCCCGCAGAAACACAGTGAGTAAACTGCGAACAGCAGTAGCACGTACAGGCTGTCGTTCTCCGGGAGACAGCCGAGAGAAGCGGGGGCGAAGCGACCCCAACCACACACGGGCAGGACACTGACCGCGAGACTCACCGTCCACACCGCCACAACAGCCACAAACACCCCGAGAGGTCGGTTAGCCATCTGATACACTCCAAAGCGTTTTGTCACGTAAAAAGTGTAGACAACTATGAGACAGGCTTTCATATTGCTTGACAACCCTTGAAAAATGTAAAGGAGTCCGGACAGAGTGCACATTGCGCCCGACCGGTTCGCATCTCCGTTCCTCCATTGCAAGATCATGAAGAGCGTGAGCGGCACGACGCTGATCAGGTCGTCTATGGATAAAGAAGCCACTATCAGACAGAGGGAAGACTTGCTTCTCATCCTGAGCAGCGACATAAGCGAGTACAAACCTCCCAAGCAAGTGACAGTGGCGATGGCGAAGGATAAACCAAAGAGAAGCTGCCAGTTGCCCTCGACTGCGTCCACGTCCTCATATTGGTTGGTTTTGTTGGACAAAGGTGAGGCATGTGTCGCCGACATTTTCCTTCGGTCTAACTTTCACGACTTCACTCGTCTCATTCCCTCTCAGAGGATCCGGTGATCAGACCGAGCGCATGGAAGTTTCCTCAAGCTACAGCACGCCACGAAGTGTTTATAGTTCCCCATCCGTTGGTCTTTACGCACTTGTGTTCAACAAACGTAGTGCATAATATAACCATTTTCCATTCAGCCTGCTACTTGCACGACGGTGGCATTTTGGTTTCTTCTCCGAGCATGTGTGGATATATGTGTCGCGCGCGCTTAGGTTGAGCGTGGCTCATGCAGCACATTTCTTCAGTATGAATGAGCTCTCAGATGGGAGATGTTAGTAGAGGGGTGGAGCCACCTTCCTTCATCTGTCACCGCTTGACGAGGAACGTGCGCTTTGTGTAAAAGACTAGCACTGTACATTACATTTGTTAGGTACCAGAATAAATTATCATAGCGCCACAAATTATTCGCATCCTAAGTAGACTACTTGTAGTTCATTAGTACTACAGAAGTGCAGTATGTATCGTGAACACAAAATGTATTCTCTAAAATTCTGGTTAAATTTACAGGAAAATATGGCAGCTGCGGTTGCAAGAAACAGTAATTCAGCATACCATGGTGATGTCTGTGCGTTTTTAAACTTATAGTAATAGTATGTGATGCCCAAAATCTACTTTTTAATATAAAATATACTAATAACCACCATAAAATTACACCTCAAATTAGGCCTTTCCTTAAGCAGTTTCTAATAAGAATGTATACAGTGCACAATTTTGCTACACAAACAGACAATAATCAGAGTAACACACACAGCACTAAAATAATGCTATAAACATTAACAACATGACACCTAATATAATAATAATAATTTGCATAGATAACAAAAATAAGAAGAAACATAAATAGCAAAATGTAAGGTGTCAGGGAGGGATCTGGGCTAGTCCTTTTATTGTTTTGCATTGCCTTGCATACTTTTTGCATCCAAATTATTTTATGGTGCAGCTAAATCAAATATGATATCTATTATAAATTTTGATCTACATGTTTAGATCAAAATGTATAAAATGTAATTTAGACTTAATGTGGTTAAATAATACAAAGTTTCACCATAGTAAGATATGAACAGCATATATAAATATTTTCCCCCCGTTAAATCAACTATTATTTTTCAGTGTAAATTGTGATCTAAATTGCTGATATTTCCAAATTAGCTATCACAACATTTCTAACTTAGTTGCTAACATAATTCAATTTCTGTGATTCTGAGAGAATTCAAGGTAAATAAATCAAATAGGATACAGTTTGGAGTGTCCAATAAGTTGCACTCTTAGGACAAGTTCAGTAAAGGAAAAATGCTGACATTGATCCAAAATGTCTCCTTTGGGAAATGCATATGCACTGTGGGGCTTTTGCTGTATTGTTTACATAAAGGTAGCTATGCATTAGCTGTTTGATTTAAGGTTCAGTAGATGTACATATTTGATTAGTATAATAATAAATATGCAACTACAACCCGAACTCTGGAAATGTTGGGACGTTTTTTAAAATTTGAATAAAATGAAAACTAAAAGACTTTCAAATCACATGAGCCAATATTTTATTCACAATAGAACATAGATAACATAACAAATGTTTAAACTGAGAAATTTTACAATTTTATGCAAAATTAGCTCATTTCAAATTCGATGCCTGCTACAGGTCTCAAAATAGTTGGGACAGGGGCATGTTTACCATGGTGTAGCATCTCCTCTTCTTTTCAAAAGAGTTTGAAGACATCTGGACATCGAAGTTATGAGTTTCTGGAGTTTTGGTGTTGGAATTTGGTCCCATTCTTGCCTGATATAGGTTTCCAGCTGCTGAATAGTTCGAGGTCGTCTTTGACGTATTTTTCGTTTAATGATGCACCAAATGTTCTCTATAGGTGAAAGAGCTGGACTGCAGGCAGGCCAATTCAGCACCCGGACTCTTCTACTATGAAGCCATGCTGTTGTAATAGCTGCAGTATGTGGTTTTGCATTGTCCTGATGAAATACACAAGGCCTTCCCTGGAATAGACGTCATCTGGAGGGGAGCATATGTTGCTCTAAAACCTTTATATAACTTTCAGCATTCATAGTGCCTTCCAAAACATGCAAGCTGCCCATACTGTATGCACTTATGCACCTCCATACCATCACAGATGCTGGCTTTTGAACTGAATGCTGATGAGACGCTGGAAGGTCTCCCTCCTCTTTAGCCCGGAGGACACAGTGTCCGTGATTTCCTACAAGAATGTCAAATTTGGACTCGTCTGACCATAGAACACTTTTCCACTTTGAAACAGTCCATTTTAAATGAGCCTTGGCCCACAGGACACGATGGCACTTCTGGACCGTGTTCACATATGGCTTCCTTTTTGCATGACAGAGCTTTAGTTGGCATCTGCAGATGGCACGACGGATTGTGTTTACTGGCAGTGGTTTCTGGAAGTATTCCTGGGCCCATTTAGTAATGTCAAAGACAGAATCATGCCGATGAGTGATGCAGTGTCGTCTGAGGGCCCGAAGACCACGGGCATCCAACAAAGGTCTTCGGCCTTGTTCCTTATGCACAGAGATTTCTCCAGTTTCTCTGAATCTTTTGATGATGTTATGCACTGTAGATGATGAGATTTGCAAAGCCTGTGCAATTTGACGTTGAGGTACGTTTGACGTTGAGGAACTTAACTTTGATCAGCCTTCACCTTCAGTATACAAGCTCAGATGTCCACTTACTTTGTCCTTGAAGCAAATAATCATCACATTGTTTTCAAAACAGACTCCTATATCTACCCTTAATCAGTTTGAGGGGCAGTGAGAGAACTAGGCATAATACATTCCTTCCTAAAACTGAATTTAGCCACTGCATGCTTTGTTATTTCATCCGCAATTAAAGTAATGCAATAATTGAAGCAAATACCAGTTTGCATGTGCACCAGTATGTACTAAAGTCAGTCTCATGACCTCTACAGGCAGTCCGCAGACACAGCTGGAATAAGGGGCAGAACTGATCAGTCGCTCCACTTAGAAAGCTTGCACACATTGACTGGACTGATTTTTTAATTATTCTGCATGAGATGTTACCAGGATGTGATCGTAATCTAACCATGGCCAACACAATGGGGAAAAAGAAAGTTTCTCTAAATGGCCAATATTGTTTATTATTGTACAAAAAGAGCAAGGAAGAGAGAGAGATATATATTTAATTAATTAGATGTTGTCATGAAATGCCTGCAGTAGTTCATTATTATTGAATTTGCCATACAATTCAATAAAAGCAGACTGACATGTAATGTGTTTGGTCAGGTTATGTATTCAAGGGTAAACAGCGACGTGTGTGGCCTTATCCTCTGTTACTGACATGCTCAAGGCTTCAGCTTGAGTAATGTGTTTTTTTTTTCAGCATTCAAGTAAGAAACAACTTTAATCATTTCATATTATTTATATAAAGTTTACTTTTACTCATTTAATATTGTTTGAAACATTGAAAATTTGTTTTGATTGTTTTGTGGTAGAATTCCTGGTAGAATTTTAAATTGCTCTTGGTTTTATTTTGTTGTATGCCTGGAGATCTTTTATTCCAGTAAACATGTTTCTCTTGGCTTTTGCAGCATGCAAAAGGACCAGACACAAGTTAGTGCCAGATATGCCTTTCATATTTTGTTAGCCTACATGTCTTAAATTTTAGGTGCAGCATTTCTTGGCTTTGTGAACAGCATTTCAGAAAAGTTTGAATGTGGTCACATTTACTTCAGGGTGCCACCTACTGTGGCTGTATTTTATTTATTTATTTAGTAAGTAAGTATTTACAAATACATAGAAGTTTTGATAGAAACTGCATTAAAGTATATTTTAGTTTACCTTTAATGCTTGTCAGTACATTCGACAATACACTTTAACCATATTTCAAAGACAATAGAATTAATTGTGAAATCACATATACAGATGTACTGATGTAACTCAAAAAGCTCTCTTAAGTTCAAGTTCAGTTACATTTAATAGGAATTTAAACTATAATTAATTTCCATTTAATTGTAAGTAAGATTCAGTTAAGTGTCTGAGAACATTACATTCAGTTTGTACTTAAGTACATTCTTTTAAAGTATATTATTTCCATAAGTAATCTTTCTGCAAGTTTACTAAAGTGTACTTTTTTCACGGGGGTGGTTCCACATGATGCACATTTTTAAGTTAACATGTTTTAATTAATTATTTATTTATTTTTCACTGTAAGAAAAAAAACTGAAAAAAAGAGAAAAGTTTAACATCACCACAGCGTCAGCTTCTTTTTTTCTGCTCCGCTTTGTGCTTTTTTAAAATCCCGTTAGCTGGACTCTAAGGAGACTAGTTCTTATCCTTGTCCATTTGGAAAATTAATTTGTCTTAGAGTTCATTCGATTCATTTACATGTAAGTGAATTTGGATTTTTGTAATTTACTTTAGAGTGATTTTCTGGCAAGGTTAAGTCTGTGGGGGGATGTAAACGGGGCACAGCTCTGTCCCTGCCATAGAAACAGCACCTCACACACAGACATGATTCACACCTACTGTCCCTGTGGCTGGAATACATTCTGAAGGTTCCATGCAGTGTGTGTGAATCAAGAGATCCTGAAGATTGTAAATATTGAGTGAGAGAGCTATAAAAATTCACATTAAAGTGCACTAAAGGGATAGATTTCTAAGTAAGCCGAAGGATTGTTTTTGAAAGCCTCTTTTTCAGCAAATGAATCCCAGCATGTAGGAGCATTCTCTGTCATGTTAACCATAACAAATCTGCTAATGATTATGTCGGATAAAAACTAGGCCAACATGGAACATCAGTGTGTATGTGGGTATTAAAAGGAGACAGGTTTTACTCCTTTCAGGTTGCTGTAAAACAGTTCTCTCTTCTTTTGAACGTCAGTGTGAACAAAGCAGTCTCATCAGCGTCTCTCTCTGCAGACTGTGTGTGAGGGTGCAAGTGTGCATCTGCTTACAGAACATCTACAGCTTAAATGACAGCGTAATAAAGGTCCTGCAGTTTTATGCTCACAGACGAGAACTTCTTTTTGAATTAAGTATCTCTGATGGAGAAATCATACTTCTGACTCTCCCTAGCTATCACTCTCTCGTGGTTTCGTGTTTCTTTTATGTATTCAGCAGCCATACATACAGCTGTCACTGCTCCACTGAATATGTGAAGGTGTCTGAAACACTTAAGAATCATATTTCATCATTTCATCTCTCTCTCTGCCTGTGTTGTCATGGACAAGGCTCTGAAAAAAAATTTGGGATTTGGGATAAACAGCATCAGAAAAATAGTACCTTTATACACTCATCATATGTATGCCATTTGTCCACTTTCTCTCTACTTGCACCTGACACACACACACAGACTCAACATCACTCAAGAAACAGATTCCCGTGTGCTGCCTGGCTACATCTGGAGTCGCTTAATCAAATTCTGGATCACAGTTGGTGGGTCAGCCAAAGGAGCATGAGTGAGAGGAAGCCGGTTGATGAGCACCATGCCCTGGGTCTTCTAAATCCCTCTGGTGCTCAAATTCAATTTGAGACGGCGGGGCAAAAAGCATCTTGTGGTCTTCTGTTGCACTGGCCCTGTAGTTTGAAATAAGGCCACGATTCTCATCTAAAAACTAGTCACCTGCATAGACCCCCCATGATCAGGCACAGCAGTGCATATGAGCGAGGGCCTAGAGGGATAGCTAAGTTTAACCAACAGTCCGCTGGGTAGCTTGGCATGCTAGCAACAACATATGACATTCCACATGATGCAGAGAGTGGGAGAGGTAGTCCATTTGGCTCATATGAGCTTGTAGAGGGCAGTCCTCTGCATGAAATATTCACCATCCCAGCAGTCTTTCGCACGCAGACGTCTTGCAGACCACATACACACATATTTCTGTCAAAACAGATGGTTTTGGAGCACAAAGAGCCTCTGCCATGTGCAACTGTGACACTGTAGTGAAGAAAAGCAGAATTATGTGATGCTTGAAGTGGAGCATCCAGTAAGACGAACCTGCAGATCAATTATTGAAGTATACAGGCGAAGGAAAAATAAACAGATATGAATATTTTAGTGGGCAATGTCAAGTTTTACAGAAAGTAGTGACTGTGGAAAATGTGAACCGAAGAAAGAAGAAAATAAAAGGAAGCACCAAGAGATGGCACTAAATAACACTGACTGTAGAAGCCAAACCACACTAAAGATTCAAGTGACCACATGTTCATGGACACAGACTTGCATCTGCCGTTATAGTTTAAGGCCGGCCAGTGTGGTAACAGTGCGTCACTGCTAGCACAGCATGATGAACTGGGACTTTAACGTCAGCCCACGTGTGAATTTGTGTGAATGTGTGCTATAAAAAGACCAGTCAGCTAAAAATAAGATGGGTTGGGTCTAATATATGCATGTAGTAGTAAGTAATTTCCAGTGTATGCAGCATATGAGATTATAACAATGTTTGAATACTTTTGTTGTTTTGTTTTTGTGCTCAGTTTTATGTCTTTGTACAATACAATTGTACAATCCATTCATCTAGCTGTAGATCACAGAACAGCACCCATATATGGGTCGTGTTAATGTTCACATGAATGTTCAAATGACATGATGAATTTGAATAAAATATAATATCACTTTTAAAAGCCATCCATAAGAGACCTGGAACAGATAAAGGATCTACTATATCAATTAAATATTTGTGAGTTTTATGTTGCTTTAAAAGAAGATAAAATTTTGGGTTTACTAAGATTATTTATGTATTTATTCAGCAATAAGGCATTAAATTGAGCAAAAAGACAGTTATAATGTTACAAAAGATATTTTATTTTTAAATGCTGTTCTTTTGAACTTTCTATTCATTAAAGTATCCTGAATAGAATGTATAATGGTTTCCACAAATTAGTATGCAGCACAACTGTTTTCAACAGTGATAACAATAAATGCTTCTTGAGCACTAAATCAGCATAAAAGCATAAAACACTTCTAAAATCTAGTCTTTAGCTAAAATTGGCTGCTAAAATTTCAGCTTTGCCATGAAAGGAATGAATTTGATTTAAAAAAATGTTAAAATTGAAAACTTTTTTTTAAAAAATATACTATTTGACTATATTACTGTTTTTAACTATACTTTTTGATCTAATGATTGGAGCCTTGTTGAGCATATAAGACTTCTTTCAAAAACATTAAAAACACTAATTGACTCGCACTAACTTGCGAATGGTATTGTAGACATCTCTCTTCCTTTCTCTTGTTTCATAAGGGTGTGAGTATCATGAGAATCTTACCTCACGTAAGGTCAGTCGTCATGATTGCTGTATGATTTTCGTCCCAAGGCACCCCTCTCTTAATCTCTCCTTTTACCTTCCGTAATGCCATCTGCTCTTTCTTTTCTCCATGTTTTCATTTTTCACAATATGTAACTGGAATATCAGTGTAGTTTAACATAACGGTACATACTGTATATTAGAGTATGTTCAAACAAACCCTTTAGTATTTCTCTGACCATGTCTCTCTGAAGCACTGTGTGTTAAACAGACACACACAGATAAGATTAAGAGGCACATTCTAACTGGCCTTTAGAGGTAAATAATATGATGGTTAAAAACATTATTTGGATAACAGCAGTGACAGTTTTCAGTGATTAGAAACCCTCACCACATGCTCACCTTGTCTTATCTGTATAGTTTTTGCGTGTATGAGTACTCTAGAAGTGTGAAACTCTAAATGATATGTGATATAAGAGGGCCTCCTAACACCCTGCCTAACACCAATGACTTGTTTCTATGGATACAGTGAAGTCACTGAACGCAAACATGGGAGTGTTTGATTGTGGGGAATGGGTAATACGTCATTCATTTAATAAGAAAAGTGAATGAATATGCCATCTGGCACAGCCTTATCTGGCTTATCCATATCATACTTTTGAAGTCAAAGCATCATCATAAAACCATACTGAAGCATGGATGTCTGCGATGGCGTATAACCTTTCACAGCCTACATTTATAAACAAGAGTGGTCCACTTGCAACCTGTCCTACGCTTGTTTTTAGAACACCACCAGTTACCATGGAAACTATCAATTTTATCTAACACTTCAAGGTCGGTGTTAGAAACTGCTAATGAATTTGACTGATTTGTCAGCGGTCAGGGCTCAAGAACCCAAGCCTTGTGAAATGTTGTCTTGAGGCGCTAAACTTTCCATGTGTCTTCACCCTAATGATTAGATCAGACGGACTGCATGTTATTCACTAGCCTAATTATGCTGTGAGGTTAAAAACGCACAGAAACAATTTGATTCCTGTATCTGATCATATTTAAATAAGAACATGTGCTAGAATGTGTGTGTGTGTGTTTGAGCATCAAATCAGCAAGGTAGGATTGTGTTCCACTGCTGAAAATTCAGCTTTGCCATTACTGGAATGAATTACATTTCAAAATCTATTAAAATAATAAACAGCAATAATATTATTAATATATTGCTATAATATTTCACAGTATTGATCAAATAAATGCAAACTTGTTGACTATAAGAGACTTTTTCTCAAAACCATATAATTTATGCATATATTTACTGTATATTTGTGTATGTACAGGATACATTAGTGCTGTCAATTGATTAAAAAAAATAACTAATTAATCGCACATTTTTCTGAAATTAATCACGATTAATCCCACCTAACATTAAAGTTTTTAAATATACTTTTATATTGCAATAATTTCACATTCAATCTTCAAATTAATGTACAAACAACATAAAGACAGTACATTTTTAATATTTGTTTAATGGCATCTTTATTTTTATGACTGAAGGCCAGTATCACTGATACCAATTAATACTGATTTCCCTATAAAAATGTTTCCCTCTAATTAACCATTGACTATAGCCATTCAACTTTACATTATAATTAAGAACTATCAATTTTAACATTTATTAGACTTTAAAAGTAACTCCTAATTTAAGTGAACTTAAAACAGTCTTCACATAATAAATGTCATATTTATCTACCTGTGCACCTCAGCAGAAATATACAGAAATTGAATAGTTATCAAACACAAAATTCTAAACTAAATACAGATGAATCCTTAAAACTATAAAAGTTATTGGTTTCCTCTTTTTTCTTTTGTTCTTGATGAACAGACATTACAGCAGCTGGTTATTAGGTTAATTTTGGTTGCTATTTCTTTAAGAGCTGCCACTACCGAACATGACGCAGATCTGACACGGAGCTGACATGCATCGTATTTTCTCTCTATCTTTTCTGACCCATTTCAGGTCGGACCCATTTCAGTCTCTTCTAATGAGCTGACGAGTTTAATCGGGTGTGTTAGATGAGGGAGACAGTGCTAGGGTGCTCCAGGACAGTTTTGAAAACCATTTCAGAGACATGTTCTTAATGTAACTCATATATAACATATTACATGCATGCACGGTTTTATGGCAGCTTTAACCCATTTAAGCCCACTGGCAACTATAGTTGCCGCAGGTTATAGTTCTCATTTTCCTTTTGTAAGTATTTTTCTAGATGTTATCCATGTTTTATGTCTAAACGGCATGCAAGCAAAGAACCAAATAAAGGATTTCAAGAGAAAAAAAAGGTATTCATTTCCTTCCTGTCACATGAGGCTGTCAACTTCCTACCCCTACTTCGGGGAAGCATGGCGAAGGCAAACCCTCCCAAAGAAAGAGAATTTTCATGTTACTAATTTTCATGTTAGTGGTGTCAAAATTAGCGCGTTAACGCACGCGATTAATTTTTTCTGATTAACACGTTAAAAATATTTAACGCAATTAACGCTAGGGTTGGCCACCCCATTCGCAACTGCTGCCTCTGTCTCTTTTTTTCTTGAAAAGGATTGCGTTTATTTAGATGCAGAACGTCTTCATGACCACATCAAACGGGAGACGTTTCATACGCGGTCTAACTTCGCCTCCGCGCCAGGCACGAGTCAAATGAGCGTGGAAAAGATACTGTGCTCGTAGCGTGCGCTCTTCAAATACAAGCACAAAGGTGCCGGCGCGCGCTGTAGCCTGTATCATTTCATATCAAACAGCGAAAGAAACTACGTGCATGCAATGTTAGTTATGCCGTCAGTGAAGGCATGAAGTTACCAAAAAGGCGATTAAAGCAGCCTTAAAACTGCATGCATGCATGCAATATGTTATAGGCAGCAGCTATTTGCACTAAGTGTAAATAGCGATAGATGCTATTTACACTAAGTGCAAATAGCAATAGATGCTATTTACACTCAGTGAAAAATAGCAATTAGATGTTATTTACATTAAGTGCAAATAGCATACTTTTTAGCAATAGATGCTATTTACACTAAGTGCAAATAGCGATGGATGCTATTTACACTAAGTGCAAATAGCAATGGATTCTATTACACCAAGTGAAAATAGCAGTATTTTTTAACAATATGCTATTTACACTAAGTGCAAATAGCTATAGATTCTATTTACACTATGTTAAAATAGCAATATTTTCTGCTATTTATACTACTTATTGCAAATAGTTGCAATTATCTGCACCTCAGTATTGTAGTACATTATAAACAGTACGCAATAATAACGTATCGAGTGTAAATTATAGATTTATTCAAATTATTAAATGGATGCCACCTTATACACCTACCCTAACCCTACCCGATACTTTTATTTTTAACTTTTTAATTATTTCCTTCATTTTCATTGAAAATAAATACCTTTCTGATGCGATATGAGATTTGAAAAGGGAGAAAAAAAGTTCGGCAAAAGGCGGACTCAAACTCAAAAAACACACGTTCTACCCTCTACGCCACTGAAACCAACGTTAGGCAAGCGTCTTTTTGTAGTCTTGACTAACCCAATCACACGTTAGTGGGCGGAGCTAGTGTAAATAGCCTTTGCCAACGAGGCGGGCTATTTGCCCTTAGTGTACTCCGTATGTTATATATGCGTCACATTTAAGAACATGTCTCTGAAATGGTTTTAAAAACTGTCCTGAGGCACCCCAGCACTGTCTCCCTCATCTAAAACACCCGATTCAACTCGTCCGCTCATTAGTAGAGACTTTAAGACCTGAAGTGTGTCAGAAAAGGTAAAGAGAGTTGCATGTCAGATCCACGTCATGTTCAGCAGCAGCAGCTTTTAAAGCTATAGCAGGCAAATAAATAACCAGCTGCTGTGATGTCTATTAATCCAAGAACCAAAGAAAAAAAGAGGAAATCAATAACTTTTATAGCTTTCAGGGTTTCATCTATATTTAATTTAGATTTTAGTGTTTGGTAAGTATTCATTTTCTGTATATTTCTGCTGAAGCGCACAAGTAGCTAAATGTGTAATTTATTATAATAGGTTCATGTGATGATTGTTTTAAGTTCACTTAAATTAGAAGTTAAGTCTAATAGATGTAAAAATTTATAGATCTAAATTATACTGTAATGCTGACTGGCTACAGTCAATGGTTAAATATTCAGGGGAAAAAACTATTTTATAGCGACATCAGTAGTATTGATATCACTGATGCTGGCCTTCAATCATAAAAAAGATGCCATTAAAGAAATATGAAAAATATACTGTCTTTATGTTGTTTGTACATTGTAAATTTGAAGATTGACTGCGAAATTATTGCAATATAAAAGTATATTTAAAAACTTTAATGTTAGGTGGAATTAATCGCGATTAATTTTAGGAAAATGTGCGATTAATTAGTTAATTTTTTTAATCAATTGACAGCACTAGTTACTAATAACAAATATATATATATATATATATATATATATATATAATATATATATATATATATATATATATATATATACATATTGACACATATATATCTACATAATCATGAAGGTCTCTAGAATCATCCAAACAAAACAAATCTTACAAGAAATCTATAGTTTTTTGTATACTTAGTCAAAAATCCAAGCGGCATCTATAGTTGCCGGTGGGCAAATGACTTGTAAGTAAATATAACATATATCATGGTGAAATGGGGTATACTGTTGCTAGCATCATGGTACTCATGTTACCTTCTTGTTAAAAACATGCTAGCAACATGCTAACTTCATGCTAACAACAAGTTAATCATGTTAGTATGTTGTTAGCATCATGCTAATCACATTAACAGCTTGTTTAAAACATGTTAACATCATGCTAGCAACGTGCTAATCATGCTAACTTTGTTAACCCTGCTAACCCTTAATAATTTTAATGCGTTAAACTGAAAAAATTAATTGCCCGTTAAAGCGCTAATTTTGACAGCACTAATATATATATATATATATATATATGTATATATATATACAGTGCCCTCCACTAATATTGGCACCCTTTATAAATATGAGCAAAGGCGGCTGTGAAAATTAATCTGCATTGTTTATTCTTTTGATCTTTCACTCAAAAAATTCACAAAATTCTAACCTATCATTGATTTTATCATTGATAATTTAAAGTGAGGAGAAAATCTCATGATAAAATAAATGTTTTTCTCCAATGCATGTTGGCCACAATTATTGGCACCCCTGGAAACTCTGAGTAAAATATCTCTGTCTGAAGTATATTCCCATTCATATTTACATTTTTTTTTTAGCATACCAGGGAGACTAGGACCGTGAAATTGTCCAGCCGTGACTTCCTGTTCCACAGGATTATAAATATGAGGGACAAAAAGGCCAAATTCCCTTAATCATCCATCACAAGGAGTAAAACCTAAGAATATAGTTCTGATGTGCAGAACAAGATTGTTGAGCATCACAAAATAGAAAGTGGCTGTAAGAAAAGAGTCAAAGCATTGAAAATCCCCTTTTCCACCATCAGGATAATAATTAAGAGGTTCCAATCAACTAAAGACGTTAAAAATCTGCCTGGAAGAGGACGTCTATATCGTCCTAATGCACGGTGAGGAGGAGAGTTTGAGTGGCCAAAGACTCTCCAAGGATCACAGCTATAGAACTGTAGAGATTAGTTGAGTCTCAGCCATTCACTGACGTCAA
Source organism: Tor tambroides (assembly GCA_021397915.2). Taxonomy (NCBI): domain Eukaryota; kingdom Metazoa; phylum Chordata; class Actinopteri; order Cypriniformes; family Cyprinidae; genus Tor; species Tor tambroides. The sequence continues at coordinate 52,911 of JAFVLL020010080.1, read as the reverse complement.
AGATGCCAGCAGGATCAGACCCCACGCAGAACCTGATTTTACCAAGTGCGACATGTTCCTGGATCAACATCTTTGTTGACCCTGGAACAACATTGTGCTTAACCAATCAGATTTGAAGAGCCAGTTTATAGTTTTCATGAAGTTTAGGCTTACAATCAGTGTTTGGTGCTTGTACATCAGTGTCATTCATCTATCATTTCCTCTGATTTTAGGGATTACTCATGGTTTAGGTTAGGTTTAGGTGTAGGGATGTGGTGGTCAAGGCTAACTTTTTGGATTAAAATGTTGTTCCAGTGTCAACAAAATTTGTTGACCTAAGAACACATCTAACTCAGCAAAATCAGGACGTGTCAGACCCCACATCTCTTATGTGTGGACACCAGATCTTAAGGTTATGCCACTAGATGGACCTGTTGGACTAAACGTCAGCTTCATCATTTATTTCATAAAAATGACTTTCAAATACTTTAAGTGGAGGGTAGAATGTTGCAGTTAGCTAATGCCATAGTATGGGGGTACTACTGTTGCATAATTCTAAATAATTTGATTATGATCCAAAAATAAATGTAAAGAGATGAATAAAAATTAAACATTTTGACAAATAAATTGAATGAGATCCACAAATATATTGTAGAGTTTCACAAACATGAATTAAATTCACAAAAAATAAAATGAGATTTGCAAATAAAAAATCATATTCACAAACATCTTTTTATGTCACAAACAAAACTTTGCATGGCATTCATTTGTGAATGGCGCCCTGTGCATTTGTAGATCACTACACGCATTTGTGGACTAGTCGCTGTGCATTTGTGAATGGCTTTTTATGCATTTGGGAGACGAGATATTTATTGGTTAGAACACTTGATCGCACAAACAATATTGCATATGAATCAGACTTGCTAGTTTTGATTGTAAAAGTTACTTAACAGCATCCAAAGTAAATTCACGGCTTTTATTTACATCGTCCACTCACAAATCCCCAGAACATGCAGCAGAGATGCTGAGGCTGGTACCCAGATGGTCATGTGGGCCCATATCTGATATTATACATGTTATTATGCCCTATATTTGTCACTGCTATTGTGCTTGAAAAGGCCATGTCTTATGCCATGTCTACTCTGCTCGCTGTCTCGCTGTGCTGCAACAACTGTAACTGCAACCGGATGCATCAAAGCAAATGTGCGAATTGTTTGTCTTTCATCATGTTGCGCCTCGTCCAGTGTAGACAGTATCGCTGATTGTAATGATTTCTATTTGCTTTGGACACATCGCGAGGGTATTACTGATGATTGGGATCTGTAAATGATCATAAATTGTGTATAATCCTGAGTTTATCCTCATTCACTGATCCTGATGGAAATATAAAGAAGCCTTACACTCCAACAATCTTTTTGGAAACAGGATTTTTATTTTAAACCACACAAACAGCACTTCAGCTCAGTTTGAATGGAGTGACCATAAAATGCAGTTCCTTATAGGAGTGCAAATGAATCTGCTCCCGCCTGATTGTAAAGCGAAACGTGATTGGTTATAGTGAGAACGTGCTATGATTGGTCAGTGAAGTGAGGCTGTTATCTGATTGGTTTGAATAGACAGTGGGTGGAGTCCACGCATTTGTGGATAGTCAGTGTCTTAATGCTACAAATGTTTCAAAATTCACAAATGAACAAAAAGCCATTCACAAATGCACAGCGACTGATCCACAAATGTGTGCAGCGGTGTACAAATGCAAAGGATGCGATTCACAAACGAATACCAGGTAAAGTTGTGTTTGTAACATAAAAAGATATTTGTGAATATGTTTTTTCTTTGCAAATTTCATTTCATTTTATTATTATTATTATTATTTTTTTGTGAATTTAATTCATGTTTGTGAAGCTCTAAGATTTATTTGTGGATCATAATCTATTTATTTGGAATTATGCAAAAATTCTATCCCCATAAGCACATGCCATGGCTAAATTAACACATCTGTGATACATGAAACTGATTGGGCCATCTGCATAATGACACATGGCCCCCAGTCGATTACAGCAGTAACAAACCCACATAAGAATTCTATTTCAGATGACTATCCACTCAAATCAGGATAATATATTCCTGTAGCCATAGCACTTAATGGAATCAATTAGCATGATTAAAAAAAAAATAATAATAATAATAATAATTTGAGTAATTATCAAGACAGAACCTACAACAAACATAAAGGAATGGTTCAGAATGTCAGACACCTCCAAGAGAAGCTGTATTTCAAGTACCAAAAGAACGGACTGGTTAAGTACAAGTTGTACGTGGCCTGGATCATGTGTGCACATGCTCACTCCCACATCTTTCACACCCATCCATCTGGACACTTCAAAGCTCAAATCACTGTAAAAACAACCCAGATCTGAGGGATTAAACATCAGCCGTTACAAGAAGGTGAAAAGGTGGAGAAGAGAGTGGCAGACGGGTGATTTGATGCAGGTAAAGGGATCTCATTCAGAGTTGATAAAAAGACCATCTGGTGGAGAGGTCTGGTGAGGTGTGTGTGTGTGTGTGTGTGTGTGTGTATGTTTGAGAGAGTACATGTGTGCTAGTCTTTAATAAGCAGTCTGGAAACAATTAATTAGTCAACACCTGCACATTTGGGAGTTGTGCTTTGATCTCCTGACAACCACAATCATCTGAGCATATGAGGAAGTGTATGTGAGTATATCACCTCTCTAAGTGTAAACATGCATATCCTGGGAGTATTGTGTAATATAAACACTTTGCACCTAAGGCCATTGCTGTGTGCTGTAATTATAATAGGGCTAACAGTAATAACTCACATTTATGCATTTTTAAGATGCTAACATTCTAAACAACTTACAGTGCATTAAATGTGTATATTTATTTATTTAATATTTTCTGGGAATTGAACTCACAACACTAGAGTCACTTGAGTCTTGTGCTACTGACTGAGCTACAGGACAGCAATAATAGATACTAGATAAAATATAATTATTCAATAGTACTTCTCGAGAGAACAAAACTTTAAAAAAAAGTTGCACTGGTGATTTGGAACGTTTTTAAAATAATTTTAATGGCATGTAAGAATTCTTCAGTCGTATTTTTAAGTTCATTTCATGTGTTGAAATGTATAAATTGCAAAATAGTAAATTCCATTCCGTTTTTTACACTAGAGGGCAGTAGTTTTGCATGGTTTATATAATGGCTAATCAGTTATCCTTCATGAGAAATATGGAGTTCTGTTTTCCGATTCAAACTAAAGTAAAAAATAAAATTATTGCTTAATGCAGCAATAAAAACAACAATATTGATTAAAATGATGAAGTTGTTCAAAAGAGATTGTGCTCTTAAACAAATAAACAAATACATGCACACACTCAGAGTCACTTTCTGGCAGTAAATCAGTGGAATGGCCAGCTCCATGTGGGCCTGTGGTTTCCTTGCTTGTGGGAAATGCTGCCTGTCTGGAAAACAGTGACAGTGCCAGAAATGAGCAGTTTCTAAATAAATCAGTAATGCAGTTTAAACAGAAATAAAAAAATTGTAATCTGACTTGTAATCCTGTGACAATTCAGGCCATGTGAACAGTATAAATGCTTCTTTTCTGAAGAGGCCTGATGAGGTTTTAATGCAAGAATTACAAGAGAGTTAGCTCCCAGAAAAGTGTTTCTAAGCAGCATCTTTCACATGTACTATCCATAGATAACTAAAGTGAAAATATAATAAAAAGAAAAAATATTATTTGCCAGATAAGCTTCACATTTTTCTGTTATTGTAATGAAACTAAAAAAAAAAAACGTTGAATAAAATAAATAAAATAAAATAAAATACTCAAACCAGCAGGCTTACATTTTTTGTCATTTAGGAAAAATTTAGTATTTTTCATGTCATTATATTGCTTAGAGCATAAAAAATAACTATTTTTTTTGAAAAATGATATTTCAGTCATAAGTTATGTACCGAGACACAACCGAGATTAAAAAAAATAAAAAAATAAAAATAAAAAGACATGAATGAACATGCATAGGCAAAAACAATTGATTTTTAGGTTTCAGGATTTTTTATACCAAACTTTGTTTAAAGATGATTCTCAACCATATTATTACAGAATGATTCGATATACCATTTTTCTTTATACAAAATGTGTGTAAAATAGCCATAAATGGGTTTTCTCATATACAATGTATATAAACTGTATCTGATTTGCATATTATGTGTTATTGGGGCAAAGTGTAATAAAAAAAGTGTAATAATGGGAGTAATAAGATTTAAGATTTTCATAATATCTAATATTTCATAGGGATATTGAAATATAATTTCTTTCCTTATTCATTTGTTGTGTCTCCCAAATGCATAATAAGCATACTTTTAGTCCCGGTGTCCTCATATGAGAACATGCATGAAATCAACGTCCTGTTTCGTAACAGAAAGCCATATTTTAATTTGAAACCCCATAACATTTTCCTGAGAAGTTGATTTATGACACACAATTTAAAAATGAGTCAGATTTAAATGATAATTACAAAATATGATCATATTTTCATAGTGTTACTTATGATCCCTATACTAATATCAGCCATTTTTAAGGCCAAGGAGAGGGAGTGCTCATGGTGAAACATCCAAACATTTAGTATCTCTGAAAAGCCCTGAATGTGCTCTGTACAGGACATCCAGACTTAAAACTGCGGCATGTATAGTCTCAGAGAAATTCACTAACATATAATGTCCTCATATGAGAACACAGAGTTAAACTGTGTCAGAACAAATTCATCTTAATAATGTCAGATAACTTTGATAGAAAGGTATGTAATGGATTACAATCAACCAAAAATTACTCAGCTGTTCAATTTAAGTACACAATTAGATAATAACAATTACCAAGCAATGCTTAATTTTGTTCGGTCTGTGGTGTAAAAAAGTCGCATTAGCAATTAAAGAAAAAACACTTAAGCAAAACACGGTCAGGTCAACGTATCTGAATATCGTTGTATATTATATTTATTGGCTGAGTGTTTTTGATCCCAAATTTTACTCTTAGTCCACTTTTTGGGTATAAAATGTCACAGTTTTCTTTATTTTTCTATCCTCACTTACATAAATGAGCTATAGTGTCCCGAACCCACTAGTAAGAAATATCAAAAATTATATCTGGTGTCTGAATAATTTTTGGTTTGACTGTATTTGCTTTTTGTTCTTTGTCAATTTTAATTTGACAAATTGTAACATTTGTAAGCCAGCAGTTGTAAGCAGTTGCTTTCTGTACTTTCTGTAAGTCATTTTTCTGTTGTCTCTCTCTCTCCCCCCCCCTCTCTCTCTCTCTCTCTCTCTCTCTCTCTCTGTTTTGGTTTCACTTTAACTTTCCATAAAGAACAAAAGTAACAGACACGATGACGTGCTTGTGCAGGTGTACGAATGTGTGTTTTGCTGCACGAGTATATCTGTGTACTCAATCCTTTCATCCCATCTCTGATCTCTATCCGTGGTTTGTCGGCCAAATCAGCACTTCATTATAGGTGCAGATATCTGTGAGTGGCAATGTCAGAGCAGGAATGCAGAGAGATATTTTTCATCAGCTACTGCCTACTTAACATGCCTGCCGTGAAGACAGATCACCCACTAATGTGGCTTGGGTCCCTGGGACACACCAACACTGATTAAAAACACACCAAAATATTCCATCAAAACAAACTGCAGACTCACCTCCTGTCACAATAGCAGCGAAATGCATATGTAAAAGAAGTTAATTACAGGTGTCATTTATGGGTGGGTGGAAAACAAAGTCTTACTATGCTGAAGAACTTTATAATAAATTATGTAAAATGTTGGGGATGTGTGGGATGTTTATTTTCTTTGTTGTCCATATTGCTATGAAGAATACAACAATAATGAAACAAATGCCACACATATGTTATCATGGTCACAGCAGGCTTATATTATATTATATTATATTATATTATATTATATTATATTATATTCTAGTACTTTAAATAAATAAATAAATAAATAAATAAAAGTACCTACCCAGTACTTTTTTAATAGGTTGTACATCTTTGTATTTATATAGACAGTAGGCAACTCTTTGAATTGAATCTGTACCATCTGTTGAGCTAAAACACCTTGCTTAATTGCATAAATGTGGCAGCATAAAATATCGACACATATAGATATTGAGAATTAAATCTTAAATTCTCAATATCCATACAGAGATAGGTAAATTAAATTCTTAAACTCCCACATTGCAAAAAACAAAACAAAACAAAAACAAACCAAAAACATCCAAAGCATGTGTAGAAGTGATAAATCTAAAAATAAAAAAACAGCAACACTAAAGCTTAGTTGTATAGGGACAAAGAATCTAAGAAACTGATTGCGTTTGGCTGAACTGAGCCAAGCTCTATCACTGTTTTATACGCATAGTTTTCTTAACATGCACCAACCCTCTAACCCACTGGATTCTTGTGACCCTAAGCTCACTCCAGCCTCATAGATATCATAAAACCCTGCAGTGTTTTATGCTAAAAATAACATGTCTCTTCATCACAGAGTAGTGTGGCTAGGGGGTAGTAGACCAAGACAAAGGTAAATTCTAACTTTCTTATTATAGTCTCCTGCTGGAATGTGTTTGTATTTGTCTTTAAAAGCAACAATGCAGATGTAAATTCTGAGGAAATTGCAAATAAAATGTTTACCCAGTCCCCTAGGCCTCCAGACTACAGACCGGCCAGACAGGGTTAGTTTAGTTGAGTGCGTGTGTGTGTTTTTGTGCGTGTTGGGAGATGTAATCAGATGGATGATGGCCTGGATAATGCTTACACAGTCACTGGTATATCTGCCAACAAAGCAATAACAAACACTTACACATAATTACATTTATTTTTTACATATAGAGTCTATAGCTTCCATTTTTGTAAGTGTCGACATATAATAGGCTAACAGAAATATAGCCTACAGCAGGTAGAGTCAACCAAGCAATTTGTATTTCACTTTTTTTAAAGCATTGTTAGGGCTGTTATGCTGAATGGTTGTCATTACGTTGACTTATAAATCTTGCAACACACCATAAGAAGAGTTTAATTCTATAAACTAAAATAATATATGCCATAAAGTTCACATTTATTAAAGCTAAACAACTTTCTGTGAATCCTCTGACATTGCACATTCTGCTTATAAATGATAAGAGTGATATTTTATTGTCCATTAGCATAATTGTTTCTGTGAAATGTGTGAATTCCTTGACTGAGGTGTTACCGAGGGGTTCACTCTCATGCGATTATTTTGCATTATGAAGCACTTACAACTAATTGAGCCCTGCAATAAAAACATAGAATGTGTTTCTAAATGTAAAAAAAAAAAAAAAAAAAAAAAATCAGCATCTGCATTTACACACACACACACACACACACACACACACACACACACACACACAGCTCTGAAACAGACATATGCTAACATCAATTATTCATTAAACACTTTAGAGAGGAAATTTGCTGAGAGCATTTGTAAAATGTGACATTTTCACAAATATATTTTTATCTATATACTGTTTGAGCTACTACATATAGATGATATGACTGCCACACTCTAATTAAATTAATTAGAGTTATTAAGATAATTAAGAAAATTTTAATTTTTTTTCCTTAGAAGGCAAAAAAAAATCTCAGTGAATAAATGTATTCTAAGTGCACTTCTTAATTTTGTCATTTTATCTGAATATCAACAATTTTGAGATTTGCTCTAGTTGCTATGTGACTACCTTGAAACCAATAACGGCGTCTCTTTTGATAGGCTAATTGATGATAGTGCTCTGCTTGTTCGAGATATTTATGGCTAAAGTAGCGCTGCGCAACCAAGTGATCAGTAGCTCGCAGCGCCCTCTGCTGGTGAAAATAATCACAATCATACGATTGCCAGCTGGCTATATTTGTCAGGCTTTTACAGTGCATTTGCGGTTTGTTTTGAACGTGCTATAAAACGGGGACATCTCCGGGGACAGCTCCAGTCGGGGACAGGATACCAAAAACCGGGACTGTCCCTGGAAAACGGGAACGTCTGATCACCCTAATTTTGCATATCTGGAATATAGTGATCTGTGACATTATGTTGAATATGTTGAAGTTTTTTTTTGTCTATTTGCACATTGTGGTTTTATTTTATTTATTAATTTACTTATTCTGCCTTTTTCTGAGTGTCTATTAACACTAAGTGCAAATAACCCGCTTTGTTGGAAGAGGCTATTTACACTAACTCCGCCCATCAACGTGTAATTGGGCTAGTCAATATGTCAAAAGACGGATGAAAAGCAACAGCTCCAGTGGCATTGATGGTAAACCACATAACGCTGTCTTCTTGATGCGATCGACCTGGGTTCGAACCCCCAGACTTTTTTTCTTCCCTTTTCAAGTCTCATATCACATCGGAAAGCCATTTATTTTCAATAAAAATGAAGGAAATAATCAAAAAGTTGAAAATAACGTATCGGATAGCATTAGGGTAGGTGTAGGGAGGACATATTGTCCCAGTAAGGTGGCATCCATTTAATAATTTAATAATTAATAATACACACTTAGTGTAAATAACCGCTGCTTGTAATACTCATAGGATAATTATTCAGTAGGCTAATTCCATGAGTTACATGAACATTTCAGTATCAATTCATTCAAAGCTGCAGGCTAATTGAGTGAAATCGTTCGATCTGAATTGTTGCCATTATGACATATCTTCATTTAAAATAAAGGCAATTAAATCTAAATGTATTCATACCCCAGTAGTGGGGTAAGATGGCCTCTTTGAATCATTTTACATTTTGTGCTGTGAGAACTAAATTAGCAAATATTTTATTTTCCTCAGGGCAAAAAAATCTTCCTAAAAAGAATTGTCTTCACTGAAACTATTTTAAAGAAAATAAAGTCATGTCTGTTCCTGTAAATCTGTGGTCCAATCCGTGTAATTGTGGTTTTCAGTTGAAAGATTGAGATGCTGTAAGGGACACAACATTTATTTGGTGTTGGCATGAATCTTAGTAAATGCCAATAGTAATTTCAGGGGAATGGAAAAATGCTGAGAAATGATGGGCTTATGCCAGCACACTAATACCAAACAGACCATCTAGATAAAGGCACAGGAAGCAAGGGGATGACCTGATCCCAGAACTCCCTAAAGCAAGGCCTGCACTGTCGGAGTAACAGAATCTCAGAGAGACTGCAAGTTTTATTGTGTAAAAAACAGATCGATATATATCAGAAAAGAAAACAAGGAGCAGATAAAGTTAATGCAAAAGGTGGATGTGGTGAAAGAGAAAAGGAAATAAACATTCTACAGAAAAGGAAATAAATCTGTTGATGGCGTAAGGGAAATTATTGGCTGAGTCTTAACAGAGGGGGGTCTTCTCACTGAACTACCACCTTCCAACCGGTCTGCGGTCTTTTGTACTCCCTTTGGACAGTCAGATAACAAACCATATAAGAGTGGTCCTCATTACTCCTAATAAATGCATTACACCACTACAATATTTTAGATCTCAAATAACCTCTGGAGTCACCAAAGACATCCTGAACTGGTGTGCGTCATTATATTAAGTGCACTGGGCTCTCAGTGACGGTGGAAGAAAAGCTGGTTCATGATACAACTGATTGCACAATATAACAGAGTGACTGCATATGGTAATATGAACTGTGCTGCAGTGGAACAGACTGTTTTCCAAAGTCCCTTTGTCAAAATAAAAATGTGGACACAGCGATTCTATCTGTTCTAACTGATTTAGAGTGAAACATAAAAAACAATTAGAACACAAAGGACTTGGAAAAGAACTTAAATGAAAACTTGTAACCATTTCAGAATTTGTGTTTTAGGGGATCACTCTTGTAACAAATCATATGGAAACATATTTAATCTCACATAGGCCTAAAACATGTTTAAAATGACTGTGACCATAGTCTGCTGCATAGAGAGTAGGCCTAGTGTATGGTGTCAAATTGCCCTATAGTTTCACTACCATGTTAAACTTGTGGCATGTCACTGACCTCACAGGTTTGTGCTGTATTGACCTTTTGCTGTTAAATGGTAATATGGGGAAACAGTAGGGTCTGGAATAGTGCAAACAGTCCTTTCCAACATGCGAAAACACAAAGAAATGCAAAGCACTTATTAATTTAGCTATTTTACAGTACTTATAGCCTGATCAAGCTTGTTATTTCTACATTGACTGCAAACATAATGTTTTATTTGTCACACAGCTGCAATTATAAAACATTTCCACATTTTCAATATTGAAATAAACAATGTTCTGATAACTCAGACATAACCTGCTTTATGCAATGCTATTTATCTCCCATCTGGCTATATGGGAGAAGCTGGTCTGAAATTTACATAATTGCAATATAATTAAAAAATAGCATGTTTTTCAGATAGTTTTAGGTGTGATGGATATTACTCTGGTAAGTTCAGCCAGAAGTGAGACATTAAGGGTAAAGCAAGACAAACAAGTTTCATGATCAGTTGCCCTTTCAAATATCAGAAGGCAATGAAAGTCGACAATGATTAATACTTGACAAGACCACAGGAACCAGATGAGTCCTTTGCACAATCTGACTCTGCTTTAGCCTAGATTTAAACTGCTGATTTTGTCTGACAAGAGGAGAATGACACTATTTTGACACACTATTTCCCTGTCTAAATACTGTAAAGCTGATATAAAGCCACCCAGCTTTATATCAAGCTGATGTAAAGCTGCTTTGACACAATTTGCATTGTTAAAAGCACTATACAAATAATAATGACTTGACTTGCTCCAAGGGTCTTGTTTTCAAATGCTTTCATTTGTCTGCCATCATCAATGTGGACATAGTGTAGACATTTATAAATAATGAAATTTTGTGAATTATAAGGGTTGGGATTAAAATCTTAACCCATAATTAAGGTCTTCGAAAAACAAAAAACACAAAAGTTAAATTGTTGCACATGAACAAAAGTCGTTTGAAGACGTTGCTATAGCAACAGTACGCTATTCGAGCGCTTATAGATATAATAAATAAAAACAATCACAAAAAAACAAAAATTTGAATGGTTTGTTTAAACGTACTGAAGACATTTGACGGTTATAGCCAACTGTTCTAGAGGAGCCAACAGAACATTTTGCGCGAGAAGAATATAAAGGATACCTATTCTCCGAACATTACTGTCGCAACCCCTTAATATCTCAGTATAACTCTTGCAGTAAGAAACCCTACAGATTCTAGAAAAAGTGCAGAAGTGCCTGAAATGTACGTATCTAAGTGGAGCACAGAGTTACGCGCTGATCCTTTACTGGTGCGAGATCAGCGCACAATTGCGCGCTCGACTCCGCGCTGGCATTGCTGCCAGCCTCAGTCACTCCTAAACACCGCCTTTCGTGGGAGGCAACATTAGACACCGGCTGAACTTAAGTACTTCGCGGTTGTCTCACATCGTTCGTTTCGCTGAATTAATCCTAAGGCGTTTTCCAGGTGTTTTCTTATGCACACCAATAATAACTGTGTGACACAAGGACACCCCATTATCGCGACGTTAACAGGTAGCCAAGGGAACTGACAGCATTGAATGATTTGTTATTGATATCCTGGGAAGCCAGAATACTCTTAAAAGTCATCGATCTGGAAGGTGGATATCTTTCTCACGGATTTGATGGATGTTTGATCGGTTGGTGATGCCCATTTATATCATCGATCGCAAATTTCCAGAGACACCTGGTGAGTCTGTTACGCATGCTGCACATGGCTTAGAAACATGGTGTGCTGACCAAGATTTCATATAGGCACTGGTTGGGAAATGCTAAAAGTTGTTTAATTTAATAACATTTGTAGATATATCCTTATTATATATTAAGATACACGCTGCTCTGAAAGTATGGGCTGCATACTTAATGCATTTCATTATTTATCTGCCTTTAAATAGCATCTCAGATAAAAGAAAATAAAAAGTAAATCTAAAATGAGATGCCTAATTAACTTAACTCAGAACTGCTGATGTCCACGCTCCTTGGGAATTTAATGACTTTGTTATTTATGTGGCATTTATGTTAATGCTTGTGACCTTTCAAGCAGTGCAAAACATTTTACTGTACATCTCTGTGTTTTTTTTCTCTCTCGCAAATATTCACATCTTTGCTTGTTACAAACAAAAGTAGTTCAAAAATGTATAACATTCCAAAACTGTGCTGTTTATACAGTACAACCTACCCTTGTAGTGTAACACATAGGATGCATAGCCTATAGGAAACAACTGACAATCAAAACAGCAAATGAAATTGGAAACAAATTGTTTTGTCTCATTTTGTGCAGTCTTTAGAAGAATATTGGAAGTGTTACAGATCTTCATCTGATGATATTTCTAGATCACCATGATATTTCTAGTTTTATATAAATATTAAATACACATAGACATAAGATGGTTATGGTCATGTATGATGGTGATTTCGTACATGTAGCTAATTTCTAATTCAACACAATGGTGGTTTTACAACTCGCCACATGCTACAACACTCTCTGGTTTTGAATGGTTCTCTACAGCTGAATTATCATGGGCTTAAATGTAAATTTAAATGCATCAGTCATGTTTTGCATATTTGAAAACCTTATAAGACATAAGATGTGTTATCTGCTCAGGTTGTCCTAGATACATGTTCTAAAGTGACATACTGTCTGTGAGGACATAGAGATGGAGAAAAGTACATAACAGGACCTGTGAGCTACAACAGTGGTGACACCTCCTCACTGAACACATGATAAGCCATGTGGTCATGAGTGTTTTACCTCAGATCAGCACAACATACTCAACCAATCTTTGGTTGCTGATAGAATTTTACGAACAGTTTTTCCAAAACATCAAAGAATGGAAAAAAAAAAATCAGGCATTTAAGTCCCCGGCCTGTTGTCTTTTACATCTTTGAACATGTCAAATCTCCATGACTGGAACATCTGCACTAATATTTATCTGTCAGTTGTTTTAATACAAGATTGTTATTTATCTTAAGTTTTGAGATATGTGAAATGAACTCTGAATGCAATGTTCCTGTTGCTGAATGACATTGCTCTCTGTGATATTCCTCTTAAAATGAAACCTGAAGTCCTCATCATTTCATTATAGTTTACAAAGCCCTAGAAAACAAGATATTATAGTTCTGCTAAGGTGTTTTAGAGATGTTTCAGAGTACAACAGACAAATTGCTAGGTGTTAAAAGAGGCCTGGCAAACTCAGTCCAGCTTTGGACATCTTGTTGCTGATGTTGTTGTCAACTAAACATAAAATGATGTGGTTGTAATATATATATATATATATATATATATATATATATATTTAGATACTATAAGTATTTAATAAATAGGTTTTGTGTTTAAAGAAAATGTGTTTCTAAGCGTTTTAGCTGTAAATGAAAGTATCAGATATTTTATAAAAATCTAAAATGAAGTAGTATACATTAATATTGTACCAATTATGCATTGTTTTCTGTACATTTTAAATTATTTTAATAAACAACACAAAGGGTTTTAGATTTTTTTTTGCTTTAAATTAACAAGTAAACACTGTGACTATGTGACACTTTCTTCTTTAACCAACAATTTCTTTAACGTTTACACAAATTATGATATAGGGCAGATTATTCTATCACGACTTATTTTCACATGGTACTATGTTATAACCTCCTTTTTTCACTAGCTCCATATGTATGGCTTTTCTGACATATAGTAAACTTGCTGGGTAGTTCACCTGTTACAGCAATAAAAGAGCACAAACACTTGTAAAGACAAGCTAAAATGGCATGTTTGTTTCAGCAAATGCATTTTCATCTCACTTCTGCTTTTGTTAACACGATCGGTTAGGTTTAGAGTAGGGCTTAATGTATGTGGTACTTTATTTTCAAATGCAAGGGAGCATCAACCTTTTAGTGCCACTCGCTGGACATTTAATTTCCGAACTGCCAGCAACCAACATAATAACGGCACATTTTTCCAATGAGACTGGGTTTAAAATTCAAAATGTTAACACCTTACTATCTGACATGTTTTTGAGTATTACCTCATTTTGTGTACTCTTGAAAGATATGGATGTTGCCAAATTAGCATGAATCTTCATATTTTCTGTTCCTGTTTTTTTCAGTTTGCTCAATCTATTTCCAATTACATTTAACCATCTTAAACATTAGTGAACAAGCAACTGTTATTGTAACAAAGTGATTCACTAACAGAGTAGTTTTGATGTTGCTTTAAAGATTTTATTGTTGAGGTTAGGGCTGGTGGTTTGGGTTAGTTGCAATAAAAATGCAATATGTGACACATTCCTTAAGTGCATTTCATAGGACTCACACCTCACTCCATGAACTAACCATTTTGTACCAATCCTTAACACTTATTTTATTAAACAGTGTTCATGAGAGGCGAGGAAAGGTTTGAAAATGCAGCATAAACATTGAAAAAAAAAAAAAATAAGACCATGGCAGATGCAGAAATCTGATGTCCCAACTGGCAGCATTTGAAGTACACTGTGAGACTTGTAAATAGAATGTAACTGTGGACACCTTGTCATGTATTCCTGTCAAACTTCAGCCAGAGTGCAAAACCACAGAAAAGAGCTTCTGGGATGCATTTTTTTTTTCAAAAAGAACAAAAAAGTCTGTGGATACTGCTATTGTTTGTATAAAGTATTTAAAGCCTAGCATAAACATTGGGGCTGAGTCAAGCCTGATCAAAGTCATTTAAGATGGAGGTGTAAACAGTGTGGTTTAGTTACAGAACAGATGTATTCTCTATGAGCTGTACAAACACAACAATTTCCGAGAGCTGTTATGGATACATTTTGATGGAGAAGTCATCTGGAGGGTGTGAGGATGTGTCTGTCTTAACAGACATGCTTAGAGGATTCACCATTGCTGTGCCAGAAGCAAAGCAGACGGCAGATATTATAGCCAAGTCTGCGATTCACCATGGCAGTGCCAACAAGAAATCAAAGAGAAGCTCTTACAGTAAAAGCTGCACTGAAGCACTAAATTTGCATTTTTGGTGACCCTCACAGTTACACTCCAACCTAGAATCTTTGAAGCAAGTGTGAGGCAACTTTCTCTTAAGTATTAGATTGCTAATTAGATTCTAAAGTCTCCGCCACCCTTAGGGTAATTGTCACTGTGAAATATCTATGGAATTTGAACTAATTTATTAATTACTAAGATGCTGCGATCTTTATTTATGAAAAAAAGGAAAAAGCACTCATTCTAACTGATGATGGCTGATAATTGCCAGTGGCTTATTAAAATTAGAAAAAACCCTTAAATCGTCTGTGTTTCCAGCCAAAACATAAGCTTGGTTTGTAATTGTAAATTAAACCAAGTCAAGGAACTAAACAAACTGAAGGAAAGATATTAACAATAATAAGGGTTAAAACAAGGCACAATTGGGACTGATCAGTTAACTCTGGAAACAAACTCTGGGTAAATATGGAAACAAACTAGAAATGGGAACTAAGGAAACAGGGACTAAACACAGGAACAGCAAATTACAAACTAATCCATGAAAGAAAAGACAGAACTGAACCAGATTGCTACAGGTTATTATTCAATATTCCATGAATTAGCTGTAAGCTTGTACATTTTAGACATCTTTGCTTTTCATTAAAACCTATAGGCTAACTGAGTGTAATCATTCATTTTGCATTCATAGTGATCCAAAATATTGGCAATTAAATATGTAAATATTCATGTACCTGTATGTAAGTAATAGAATACATTTACCTTTTAAAAATATCTGTTTTACTGTGATCCTGGGAGCTCTTTAAATATTTTATATTTTGTGCTATAACAACTAAATTAGCAAATGTTTATATTTATTTCCATTAACAGCACATAGGCTTATGCATCATCATCCTGCACATGCTTACATCTAAATATATTAGAATTTATAGGTAAATGCACATCGTTCTTAAGGAGGGCATTATCCACATCTTATTCATTATAATAAAAAAAACGATGGATTTATGATATTTTATTCATTTACATGATTTTTCCAGATTGAGAACTTTTAAAACGAGGCCTTCTTATATTCCATATCTCATCATTTACTATACATCATTTACACTTTATTGAAGAAGGTTTTTATTCATTGGACTCCACAGTGCGGTCAGTGTATGAAAAACAAACAAACAATACATTTTTCAAAATATTTTCAAATAAACGAGTAAGTACGTAAGTAAGTAAATAAATACATACAGTACATACAAACATACATACAAATAGTCTCTCCCTGAAACTCATGTCATTGGCGGAGTCAGTTTTGCTGTAATGGGCTGGCTAGCTTCAGGGACATCAATAAAAAAATTAAAAAAAATTAAAGTAAAATTAAATTAAAGAGAAGATATTTTAACATGCATCCTTTCTCCAAACCCCTTATCTTTCCGTGTGGTGGGGATCCTGAGGCCTATCCCAATGTCTCAGTCCACAGGGAGGGTACAGGATGGTATTTTAACATTAAAATTACAAATATATCCTTTACACATGTGGTTAACTGCCATAACTTACTGGAGTGAAAACATGATTCATTTTCTTAAGTTTGGGTTTGTGAACACACCAGCATGAATGTGCTGGAAGAGATTAGGTTGAAAGGTCTTCCTGTTCCCTACTCCTTCAGGGAGATGCAGTACCCCCGCTAAGGAGGGTTGGTTCCCTGCCGATCCGCATACGTCAGACGACATCCGATCCGGGGGTCCTGGGACTCTCCATGCATGTCAGGATTATGCCTGGTGCGGCAAGTGACGCATCTGTCACTATCTCTTGCACACTCCCTCCCCTTTTACAATAATCTAAATCAAATCCCTGCCTGAGTGTCCTAGATGGATTTGGAAAGTCAAAGCTGATGAAGACGCCCTTGGTTCTGATTTGCTTCAGACCTGTCGCAGCCACGAGCAGATAAACAAAGAGAAACTGTTCTGCCCTGAGCTCTGATCATGTCCACAGTGGGGAGTCAGAGGACATGCATAAGCTGTTACATAGCCACTTAGGGTAATATCACAGACCAGGGCTGGGAGAGATACACAGCTTTGTTCATCCCTGTAGCTGTACCTTATCTAAACAGAATTTAGTAAAGATATTGCCCACAAGATAAAGTTTTTTTTTTAAATGTGAATGAAGGAATTTTTAAAATAGAAGAATATGCATGCTCGATCTCGATCTTACATATGGTACAAAATGTTTTGCTGCTGGCATCACACTCATTGAGCTTCATTGATTATTATATTCCACCATATACAGTGTATATATAGTATATTATACACTACCGTTTAAAAGTTTGGGGTCAGTAGGATACTTTTTTTTTAAGTAGTAGAAGTAAATGCTTTTAATCAACAAGGATGCATTAAATTGATGTGTGACAGTGACAGTAAGTATGTTTATAATGTTAGAAAAGATTTATACTTCAAATAAATGCTGTTGTTTTGAACTTTCAATTTATCATAGAACCCTGAATATTTGCATCACGGTTTCCACAAAAAATATTAAGCAATACAACTGCTTTCAGAATTGTTTATAATAAGAAAAGTCCCTTACGCAGCAAAACATGATATTGCTGCAAAACAAAAGGAAAACTATTCATTCTGTTATTTTTTGCATAATTTTAAAGTTCAAAAATTACCACAGTTTAATTTAACCACAGATCTCTGACACAATCTCATAAACTCCCTGCAGTTTTAAGAGAACCCCCTGTTGGAAAACCCTACTCTATGCAACCAAAAAAAAAAGAAAAAAAAAGATGAAGCTAGTATAAAAAAAACCCCCAACAACTTTGAAATTATTTAGACTTTCTCTGTATCAGCTATAAAGGCTGGATCTCTACATGAAAACGCGTAAAACTGCCATTTAGTGGGAAGCCCTGGAGCGGTTCTGTGGCCAGTAAAGCCTCTCAATTATCCAGCTCAGAGTACAACACTCTCTATTTCTTTAATGGCCTATTATCAGCACATATGGAGGAAACTACAGTCTGACAGCATATACTAAGCATTCTAAGCCACGGTCATGTTCTATACATTTAAAGGTGAAGTGCAAAATTTAGCTTTACCGAAATACAAAATACTTCACCTCTACCCTTTACAGTGGTTTCTAAGCTTTCAGTATAGTTACTATGTTGTCTAGTATTTAGACTCTTAAAGGGATATAGTTCACCAAAATTTTTTGTCATAGTTTCCTCCCCTCATGTCACTCCACACCAGTATGACTCTCTTTCTTCAATGGATATTTCAATATATTTAGAATAATGTTTGAACTGTTATAGACCATACAATAACAGTAAATGAGGTTCTACACTGAAAAAAAAAAGATTATAGCTCAAACATAAAATGTATTATATTTATGATTGTTTTATTGTGCGCCTGTGGTGTAATTTGATCTTTTTTTTCACAGCAAACTGCTGTGTCTCATGGCAAACAAAATAAATATCACATAAATAATGGTAAACGATTACAAAAATTGTATTCATTTTAAGATTTTAAAGTGTAGTCTTCTTTAAAATTATGTAATTCTTTGAAACAAGCTAGCTCCAGACGTCACCCAGAACCGAATTAAATGTTAGATTTTCAAAGTGAGTAAATGAGCCAAATGCTTTTAATTAAATGCAACTTTAAAAATAATCTCACTGATTATAAATAGAATCAATCCCAATTAAGTACATTAATTAAATATTCACTGATTAAATAGGATTTGTTGTACATCTGTAAACAAAAGAGATTTATGCTTTAGATGCTGTCAATAGTATTGTATGTTTTAGTGTCTATACAAATGTAAGTAAATGTATGTGTGGTAGAACCACATTTAATGTAAAATACATATGAATATGCTCAAGATCACGATGGCTGCAGGGGTTTTAGGAGAAGATTCAGAATTGTCAAGTAGTGTTATCTAGTCTTGAAAGGGTTGTCTGTACATGCAAATACTTACACATGAAAGAAGAGCCATTTTATCGGAGTATGTACAAGTGTGATCAAGTGTGTGATTTAAAGTGTGCCTGTCAGTTTACGGTTTTACAAGTTGTTTATTATTCATGTTTAAGTATAATTAACTGCAGTGCAGTTATAAAACCAGCCTCTGTCGAAAACAGTTACACCAGTCACACGTTTTTCACTAAAAGTCCACAAGATTAACCGGCCGGATCTAACCCATGCAGATGTTGTGATGTAACTGAGAGAAGAGCCAATGCCCCCTGGAAGTACAATTTAGCCAGACTATTTTGCCAAATTATCCCTGACATTTTTCCTTCCTGCCCCCCCCCCACAAAAAAAAAACAGCACGCTGTTGCTAAAGATACTTTATTTTTATTATCCATGAATATAACAGAAATGAAAAGAGACAAGATTGTGTGAATGTGCCGCAGTGTAAATGTGAGTCTGGGTTTGTGTGTATTTGGCCTGAAATGCTGTGTTTGTGTATGTGTGTGAGAGAATTTCAACCTCCTTCAAAGGACGACTTTAAGACTTTGTCCCCAGGTCGGGGTCCTGTCATGTCAGCCAGAACACAGCAGGAGCTGCCCATCTGCAGAGTCAGGTCTCTGCCTCAGCTTGTAACTCAGTGTGTTACAGTGTGAGCACTTCATCGTATGTGTGACTATCTGTGAATCAAGAGTGTGTGTTTGTGTGGCGCAGAGGGATCAATAATTAATTCCCTGTTGCAAAAAATTTAACAGCTTGAAGTGTGGACTGTGCATGTCTGAAATCTGTAAAAACAGGTAAGTTCTGTGACCAAGGACAGGCGGTATTTGTTTAGAGAGACCACACTCAGAGAAACTCACAGTGAAATTACCTGTGCTTGAATTCCACTGAATCTGAATCTCTTCAACTCTTATTAGGTGAGTTTCTACAGGCTGCCCCAGAGGGACAGCAGACCATGGCTGACAACAACACTCAGAAAAAAAAGCCCCGCTGGACGTCACTGGAGATCGGTCTTCTGACAATTGTTTCTCTGCTGTTTGTCATTATTGTGGCCCTCATCATCCTCTTCATCACACAGAGTGGCAAAGGTGAGTGCATGAGATCCTTTTTGTCATTGTGTGATGAAAATACTGGTGGTGCTGCTTTTGAACTGCCTTTTCCATTGTGGTCAGTTTAAAGTTTGAAGTTTCTTTTTTTTAACCTTTTGTCTATGAAAACACAAGGAAGAATGATATTTATATGTACCAAAATAACAATACAGAGAAATAATCAGCAATATTTACTTCCACACAAAACATATTACACAGGGAGATATAACACAAATTATTAATTATAACACTAATTATTAATCACAGATATTCTTTTCCCAAAGGAAACATGCATACAACATAAACCAAAAATGTATTATAAAGATGATATACTGAAAAAACGTGTGTTGGATTTACACTATTTAATCATATACATCAGTTCCACATGACCCAGTTGAGCAACATAATTTGTAAATTCAACATGTGTGTGTATGCAGCATATTTTCTGTTATGTTCTAACAAAAATAAATAAAATAATTAAAATAAAATAAAATATAAAATAAAATAAAAGCAAGAAAAAAATAAATAAAACCTACCAAAAAGTTGTGCAGTCAGCAAAGGTAGCCAGTAGCCAATGCAGTGTTCTGCACATCAACACTAAATGAAAAATGCTATTCATTCATTCATTCATTCATTCTATATTATTTCATTTTATCCAGCTGAATGAAACAGGTTTAAACTGGAAATCATGATTTTTCCATTAGAACAATGTTAAAAATTACTTTAAATAAATGACACAGATGTTTCACTTTTTTTCAGTGTATACAGTACATTATAAAAATTGGACTTTTCACAAATTTTGCTAATTTTATATTGCCAACAAAATCATAGTGAAAAGGCCCGTATTGTAACTATTGTACATACATTGCCATGCCTCACTAAAAATGTTTTATATTAACCAGACAACTGTTGATAAGTGAAAACATATTTAGATTCTGTGGTAATTTTCCCAGGGCAGTATTGAATAATAAAAAAAAAATAATAATGATGTATTGTCAAGTAAGTATGGTGACCCATACTCAAAATTGGTGCTCTGCGTTTAACCCATCCGAGTGCACACACACACAGCAGTGAGTAGTGAACAAATGCACACACACCATGAACACACACCCAGAGCAGTGGGTAGCCATTGCTCCAGCGCCCGGGGAGCAATTAGGGGTTCGGTGCCTTGCTCAAAGGCACCTCAGTCATGGTATCAAAGGTGGTGAGAGTGCTGTTCATTCACAATCCCCACCTTCAATTCCT
>JAFVLL020010080.1:0-31551 GCA_021397915.2 Tor tambroides | reverse complement strand
ATTCATTCATTCATTCTATATTATTTCATTTTATCCAGCTGAATGAAACAGGTTTAAACTGGAAATCATGATTTTTCCATTAGAACAATGTTAAAAATTACTTTAAATAAATGACACAGATGTTTCACTTTTTTTCAGTGTATACAGTACATTATAAAAATTGGACTTTTCACAAATTTTGCTAATTTTATATTGCCAACAAAATCATAGTGAAAAGGCCCGTATTGTAACTATTGTACATACATTGCCATGCCTCACTAAAAATGTTTTATATTAACCAGACAACTGTTGATAAGTGAAAACATATTTAGATTCTGTGGTAATTTTCCCAGGGCAGTATTGAATAATAAAAAAAAAATAATAATGATGTATTGTCAAGTAAGTATGGTGACCCATACTCAAAATTGGTGCTCTGCGTTTAACCCATCCGAGTGCACACACACACAGCAGTGAGTAGTGAACAAATGCACACACACCATGAACACACACCCAGAGCAGTGGGTAGCCATTGCTCCAGCGCCCGGGGAGCAATTAGGGGTTCGGTGCCTTGCTCAAAGGCACCTCAGTCATGGTATCAAAGGTGGTGAGAGTGCTGTTCATTCACAATCCCCACCTTCAATTCCTGCTGGTGCGGAAATCGAACCGGCAGCCTTTCAGTTACAAGCCCGACTCGCTAACCATTAGGCCACGACTGCCTCTTCGTAAGCTGGCGCAAACTGGAGTTCCCCAAATAATATCTACTCCGTAATATGGTTGGTTACCCATGTAAGCCCCTTTCCCTCGTTAGGCCTCTGAGCAGCAGATGGAGCTTATAGGGACTCACTGCAGCTTGCCTTTCACACCCTGATCATCTGCCATTAATGTGCTGGATAAATGTTTAAACAGCAAAGGCAGATAGAATGCTGAAATACAGAGATGATCTCCACATGCTCTTCCTCTCAGCCACGGGGGTCTGAATAGGAGGGCAGGGCGGTAGGGACTAAGGTCAGAGAGTTAATGCCTATTGAATCTTAGTTCAGTGAGAGATTCTCATAAATAATACTGTATGTCTATGGACAGATATAAAATGTACAGAGAGAATTTTCTGTGGAGATGTAACTGAACCCACCACAGAGAAAGAATTTTTAAATAGCAGTTTGATTTATTATGAAATAAATTATTAATAGTGTTAATTTGCTACTGAACTCTGATCCCTTCTGTTTCCTTTGTAGATGGAGTCTGCATAACAGCTGACTGCACACAGTCAGGTAAAGATATTATACAACATACTGCAAAGTATTCATCATATAATGTCTGAGAGTCAACTGATAGCCTTTCTTGCACATATATTATTATTTTTTTTACATTATTATTATTATTATTATTATTATTATTTTTAAATTGTCATAAAATTCATACATAAAAATATTTTCTGGCATTGTAGCATCCCGCCTCATTGAGAACATGGACCCCACAGTGAACCCCTGTGACAACTTCTACCAGTATGCCTGTGGTGGCTGGCTAAAGAAGAACATCATACCTGAGACCAGTTCACGTTACAGTACATTTGACATTCTCAGAGATGAACTGGAGGTGGTACTCAAAGGTAGAATGACACCACCTTATTACTATGGGCTATAGGGCTAGTTATCAGCAACTAAATAGATGTATGCACGTAATCCAAAGGCAATAAGACCGATTAAAAGAAAAAAGGCATACCTGCCAAGCCATATCTCCCACTAAGTTGATGACACAATATTGTAATGTGGCTTTGTTGTTAGTGAGCTGCTTGCTGTATCCTACCTACATAGGCAGTTGTCTACTAAGGTAGCATACTTACCAATTTAGAATGCTTTACATAGCAACTCATGGGGTGAAGTGCAATTGATTTCTGTTGAGTTTGACGTTAGCATGTACTTTAATGATCACAAAAATATGGAGCCCCAGACATGATATACTGGGAAAAAAGATATTGTGTCCACAAATTAACAATTAAGTTCCCATGGCTTATTAATTTGTGGCTGTGGTTTATTAATTTGTATTTCCCCTGTTTTCGGTAAATCTTTACCACGTTGTACTAATTTGTTCCCTCATTTAGGTAAATCATAGCCATGTTGTAATTTGTTCATTTGTTTTCATTTATTTAAATTATGGCCACAATTCACCTAAAACGGGGGAACGAATGAATAAGCTGAGTGAATGAATTAATAAGTTGTGGGAACAAATTCCTAATTATATCACTATAATATTTTGTTTTCCTCCTGTGTGCCATGTGTGGGGCTCCGTACAAAAAAACAGCACACACAAATATTTTTAATATTGATTCCAGTCTATTTATACAGTATCTTATAGAATAAATTAGTATATAAAATAAATGTATTCAATTAAATGACACTATATTTCAGATATGAGTTTAGATAGAGCCGCTTGGCCACAAAAGCAGCAACTAAAAACAGGTAGAATCCATTGAATCTACAGTTTAGTTGTGTCTGATGTGAGCTATTTTAAGCTCAGTGAGACTCTGCCTGAGGCTCTCACGTTGAAATTTAAAGCTTTGCCTCTTGTTCTTTTTGACACAGTAGTGGAACCTGTCAGACAAATACAATTTCATCTGTAAATGCTGACAGCACTGGAGTATGTCTTAAGGGATGGAGAGAGCATTGATGTTATACTGCGGGGTTGTACAGGATGTGGACTGATGATGTGGGAATGGCTCTGGGGTGATCGGAGGCCTTATTTTAAGGGCCCTCAGCTCCTGGAGCTATGAGACCTCAGCTGTCTGACCAGGAACGAGGAGCTTATTAACCCCATCATGGGCACTGATTTTCAGGGACAATTTCAGAGCAGCCCCTTGAGGTCAAGAGATGTTTTAGAGGGGGCGTAGATGAGGAAGCATGTGTGCTAATGATCATGCTCCAGGAGGCTGAGGGAGGAAGGCTTGACCTGATAAATGCAGGAGGTTTGGATGGAGAGGTTAGGAGCTGTAGGGGGCTGTGCACAGACAGAGGTTTGTGGATGTGTTGTGGAGTTAAATGTTATTGAATCTGAGGGGAACTCAAGATTCAGGGGTCAAATGCTACCAGAGCTATAACTTAACCTTGACGGTAGTGCTTGTCAAAACAAAGCTCGCTCAGCGCTTTTTTTACAACCCCTTCTCTCTGTGGCACCTTTTACAAATTAATGATCTGTTACAATCAGCCTTTTCTTTATGAGCTTTTAATTCAGAGTGGTAATTAGTTCTTGATTTACAGCAAAATCAACAAGGACGTGCTTCATTTTTCATTCATTATCGCCTTGATGAGAATTTCTATGACTTTTCTCACCTTATTTAATGTTTAATTAATTGAAAATCATTGCTAATCAATGAACAAACACTGAGGATGAAATAAAAATAACCATCAAGGAGTAGTGAGGATTGTATCTTCCCCAGAGAAATCTAAATCCCCTCATTAGCATTTTTCAGTGTGCTGAGCTTTTGAGGGATGAAAGGAAATGCTGATTGGAAAATAAGAGTCTATTTAGAGATTTGATTAGACTTTTATGCAAATGCAGTGTTGATGAAATTAGTGTTCAGGGCATATTCTTCGGTTTCCCAAACTCACTTTTGTATTTCAGCTGTTGGGACTTTGAGAGATGGGTTTAATTTGTGGAGTAAATGCTTATGAAGACTCATACATCATTATACATGGGACCATAGCCACTACGGGACACATTCCATTCTAATATTCACATTAGCGTTCAGCCATAATCGTTTTTTAGTAGTTCAGTGTCAAATGATTACATTTGGTCTTCGCCAATTGTAAATATGTTGTCACATACATGATTATACAACTTCTATTTGCATAAAAGCAGAAAGAGCTACACACACTTTCACTTGCTGCATAGCTATTGTGTGTATAGTAAGATTAGCCAAAGTTCATGCCATAAAAGCCATAAAGTGTTGAAAACACTTTAATAATGCTTACATTGCACCTTTGGCAGTCCAGAGTCTGTCGTCTCAATAATGAAAGCACTGACCCTTCACAACAGTTCAATCTGATGGGGCCACAGAGAAACATGTTCCATTTCACTCTTGGTGCAGACTTTGATCACTTCTATTTAATATGACTTTTATTTATTGATCCTCATGCTTGGCACAGAAAAGCAAGCCTATATTAAACCTGCCACCAAGAACATACACAAAAGAAAATTTTGAAATTAATTCTACTCCATTTTATTCTTCACAACCTATTAGCATATTATCTAAGCAGTTTTTGGCACAAATGACCAGTCTTCCATCTTCAGCACCAAGCTTCAAATACTTGTGGCATTAATTCAGTACCTTATTACAGTAAATGTGGCTATTTACCCTGGATGCTGTTCAAATGATTTATCTGGCCAGGGGGTATTTTCTGTTCCTGGTTGAGAAGCATGTTCTTTGCTCAGGTGTGAGGAGTTGCAAAACACTATATAAACTTCAGTATGTGATTCAGAAGAACTGCTGGAAATAGCCAGAGTTACAGTGTAATCCAAAACTTATAGAGAGTATAAAAGCTGATAAAAAAAAGAGAAATGCAGGGAGGAAATGCAAAGAGTAAGAGAGATCACAGACATTTTTTTTAAATTAGCTAAGAGGAAGATAAAGGAAGAGGAAATTGAAAGAAAAAGTTGAAACATGCATGAAAAGAAAACAGAGGCATTTACATCATTCTTTTTCCCTTCTTCTCCAGGCAGTGCACTTTGCATTAATTCATTCCTGTAATCAGGGATATATTGCCATCACAGAAAATGGAAGATAAATACGCTACATTATGGATCTTAATGTCTAAATGTAAACATGTCTCTAGCAGACTTCACCCTCTGTGATAGGCTGAGAGAGGCATAATCCAGATCAAGCTGACAGAAAATGGGTTATAAATACGAGAAGCTTTCTGAACAGGGCCAGCAGAATACTCATGCATATACATGCAGGAGATGCTCGAGGGAAGGGCTGTTTCCTGCCGGGACAGAGTGGGCTTTGTCAGGAGATGTGGGTCAGATAAGGCTACTGATCTCAATATCAAAAAGTAACTTTCAGTGGAGCTGTATACAAGCTTTTGTGGTCATTCCATTAAGAGAGAGAGAGAGAGAGAGAGAGAGAGAGAGAGAAACCAACAGTAGTTTGGCTTTGATATAGATACATCTGTTTTCATTTATTTCCACTTCAATGGGTGTGTTTGGAAATTCAGTGCTCTTTTAGGATTTTTTTTTACATTTATAATTTGTGTTCCACAAATTATGGCTTACAAAAACAGAATATAAAAAACATTTTATTGTAGTCTCAAAAAGTTGTGAGGGAATTCCACAAGATAGGGAATTACACAAATTTGGGGTTTGTTTGTGCAGTTACCTGAGTTGACTCTAAATATTAAAATATTGAATATCCCAATAACTGAATTAGCCGCTAAAACAAAGTACCGGGCACAATATAGACACAATATCTCTATACGCTGATCAATGATACAAGTGTTTCAAGACCTGAAATTAGCTCTACATATAATGTAAGAGAGAAAAAAAGAGCAAGTAATCTGCACATGTCAGATGGATGGAGAAATAGAGTGACTGAGATGAAGTGACAGAGTTTTGAAGCTGTAGGGGTTCGTGCCACATGGCCACCAGGCGGTCTCTAATCCAATCACTCACACATGATCTGTGACCTTTCACAGGATACACTGGGACTCAAGCACTAATTAAAACAAAATCTGAACACAAGTACGGCAAACAGGTTATAAGAGATTTAAAGCAACAGCTGGGCCACTTACCGAAGGAGAGGTAGATAGGAGTAAAGTAGTCACAAAAGCATGATGTATGAGGTTTTCATTCGGGAGGATGTTTAGCCACTCTCTATGATGGTGGTGCAATACTGACATTTGAAATCCATCTCCAAGACAGTCTGTTATACTGTCCAACAAATGCAATGATACTTTATATTCTTTTAATATAGGAGTGCTGGAGAGAGAAGAGAGTGGTAGCAGTAGCTCACTGACCAAAGCCAAAGTCCTCTACAGGTCCTGCACTAATGAGAGTGAGTATCGATTGATTGAAGACTTCTGGCAATATTGCTCAGGTTTAATATCTTCATAAATTGTCAGAAAGGTGCTGTTACGACTCTGTCCATGGAAGATGTCTTTATCAAATCATTATGCAGTTCTTCAAATGAGCTGCCAAACATGAGATTTATTAGAGATTCTCAACAAACAAATTCAAATTTCAACAACTTCAGTATTCACCGGATGCTTAAATAACGTTGCATTACTTCAATATTTTCCTGACAGGCCTCATTGAACAGAGAGGTGGGACGCCTCTGCTTACAGTGCTGCCAGATGTCTTTGAGTGGCCTATAGCAACAGATGATTGGGACGCTAACTACGGTAGGAGAAGATTTCTCAGTAGGTTTTTATGCATGTGCCCAATTACCTCATAGGTACTTTGAATCCCAATTTCTTCTCTCTCATCTCCTCTACAGGAATGAATTGGAAAGCAGAAGATGCCATAGCCAAACTGAATGAGAAATATGGAAAGCAAGTCCTAATGAGCTTTTTTATTGGTACAGATGACAGAGACTCCAATGCACACATCATTCATGTAGGTGTGCGCAACCACAGACTACCTCTTTTCGCTTTTGCATACAAACACAAATGCATGTTCGCTTTAGTTGAACACACTTCTCCACAGAAAAAAAAGGTATTTTAAGTCACAAAATCGCATAATTGTTTTAAACAAACAGTATCCTTGTTTATTGCTTTATGAGGCTTTTAATTGGAGTAATTGATAGTTTTATTGGGGTGGCACTACATGTGCACGCATTGGGTTTTCTATTAAGAATGAAAGGCTGATTGTCTCTGGGTTTTATTCTCTGTGCCAGTTTGACCAGCCAAGTCTTGGCCTCTCCTCAAGAGACTACTATGTGTGCACCGGACCATATGAGGAGGTAAGAATAGACTGTTAAACAGGAACAGGTGGATTTTGTCAAACTTATCCTTGTGCTTCTATCTCCCTCTCTCTTTTTTCCCTTCACCTCTCCTCTCCCTGCTAAAACAACACGTTCTCACTCCCAACTTGTTACATATTGAAGCTTGGTCAGGACCACTTGGCGTCCCTTTTTGATGCTAAAGGTACCCCTTTAGCGTAATTTTCGACTTGCAGGGTCCTCCGTTGCTTTAAATAAGAAACCAAACAATATGCCAACGCGAAAAATACTGGGAATTTTATCGTCATGATTAAATTATATATTGAGTAATAATATTGCCATTATTGCATATATATATATTGGGGTGTGATTTTTCAATGTAAACAGTCACAACAGTTTTACTTATATTATTTACACAATTATGAGCACGTAACCCACTGCCTCTAAACCTACCATTTGTCAATAAAACACAAGATATAACAGGCAGATACAACTACCATCATAATTTATTCCAAGGCAAAACGATTGATTTGTGAGAGGAATAGACGCGATCCCCGTCTCCGTCAAGTCAAGTCACTATTTTTTCTATAGCGCTTTTAACAATGCAAATTGTGTCAAAGCAGCTTTACATCAGCTTGATATAAAGCTGGGTGGCTTTATATCAGCTTTACAGTATTTAGACGGGGAAACAGTGTGTCGAAATAGTGTCATTCTCCTCTGGCCAGACAAAACCAGCAGTTTAAGTCTAGGCTGCTGCAGAGCCAGATTGTGCAAAGGACTCATCTGGTTCCTGTGGTCTTGTCCCAATGGCCGTCTAGGAGATAGGGTCTTCACTGGGGATCAGTCTCTGGGGCTCATCTAGTTGTCCTGGTCTCCGCTAATGTTCAGGGCTGTAGAGGTCATCTCTAGGTGCTGATCCACCATCTGATCTGGATACGGACTAGATCAGGGTGGCTGCAGTGACCATCTGATCCGGATACCATCTGGATCTGGGTGGCTACGGTGACCTTGGAATAAGAAAGAAACAGACTAATATTAGCGTAGATGCCATTCTTCTAACGATGTAACAAGTACATCAGGTGTTTTGGGAAGTGTTCCCGGTTTCCGTCCGCCGTAAAGCTCTTCCTGTGTGCAGTCTCTGTGTGCGAATTTAAAAATGCCACCAGAAGAAGCCTTACGTCAGCCTTTGTTGTGAAATGCTATTGGCTCTTGTGTGTCTCGTGACCGATTGCGTCATGCCACGGGATGGGACTATGCTTTTGAATGAGATGTGAGCGCATTAACAGAGCGGGATCAGTTTCAGCGATTAAAACCTTATGTTTTACTCTCTTCTTCGCATAAAGACATCGTATGGCTTCAGAAGACTTGGAATGCAACACGACTTGTTTGTAATGCTTTTATACTGCTTGTTTATGGTCAGTTTTTGCAATAAATACCTGTGACTGCAGTTATATTTGCTCGTTAACTTGTTTTATATTGTTCAGAAGTGGGTAGGTTTAGGGTAGGGGTGGGGTTAGGTGCTCCAATGAAAGTATATATTTATATAAAATTATTTCTATTTTTTACAAATGCATGCAAACCATTAAACTAAGACAAACAACTGAAAACAACGGAGGACCCTGCAAGTCGAAAAATGCCGCTAAACGGATACCTTAGAGCGTCAAAAAGTGACGCCAAGTGGTCCTGACCAAGCTTCAATATGTGATGAGTTGGGAGTGAGAACGTGTTGGCTAAAAAGATGAGTTTAGACCTTAATGAATTTTCATGTTGGTTCAGGCTAGTCTAACCAATGGACAAGAAGGGTCTCTAGCTGTCTGTCTTTCTCTTCAACATTTTCTTTCTTACTTTATTTATCCAATAAAAAATCCTTATTTATGAAATTGGCAAAATTTAGGAGTTACAGATAAAACAACCCACCTTGGATTTGCCCAGACCACACAAGCTATAGAAGTGAAAGATAAGCCTAAAAGATCCAACAGTCTACTCAATTAAAATAAGTTAATCAATTTGCATATAATTTCTTTTGAAACATCACTCTTGTACTGGAGTGTTCAGACTCAGTGGACACAAACTGTTAGTTATCATCAACTGATCATTATTCAGGTCAGACATATTAGTGCTATCTGCCTTTATTATGTTCCAGAACTGGCTAATTTAATACAAAAAGGCAATTAAAAAAGTTAGAAAGGGACAAACAGATGAAAATACTTGGACCAAGATCTTGTCTTTTGTTTCCAGTTTGAACTTATGATTATGCAACTTTTTGCAGGAAAGCAGAGAATGAGAGGAAAGAAGGAATTAGCTTGAATAATTTCTCACACAGTGCCCAAATACTTCCTAAATGACCGGGAGGCCAGAATCTGGCTGCTATCGTAAACGAATGAAGAAAATATGCATGCTAACAGGTATTGAATTTAGCACTAATGTGTTTTCAATGTGTGTTTTTCTCAGGCCTGTGTGACATATGAGAACTTCATGACTGACTTGGCGAAGCTTATCCGAACAGACCGGGGTCTGGAGGTCAATGACACTAATATCAGGCAAGAGGTTGCCCGGGTGATGATGATGGAAAAGGAAATTGCTAATGTAAGCATGGAAAACTTTTAAATTAAAACAACAAATAAAATAAAATCTACTGGTGTCTTATCAGACCTGAGACACTGTAGCAATCAACACCTTTCAACCTATTGGAAAGGTTAATAGTAACTGCAGCATTTGAATGTCACCAGATGTTCAGTAATGCATGTTGCAACTACTTAATGTTTCTGTTTTAGAGAATATTAAGGTATGTTGTGCAATTTATGGTAACACTTTATAATAAGTAATAAAGTACTTACAAATCATTACTGTAGTTAATACATTAATAGACTCTATACAAATGTATATTAAGTGCTTTAGACCAACCTTTACTTTTACACACACACACACACACACACACACGTACACTGTATATATATATATATATATATATATACACACACACACACACACACACAGTAAACCACATACAGTACAGTAAATGCTATGTCAGTTAGCACTGCATTATTCAGACCTTTTTTTGTATGCTTTTTTCGTGCATGTATTGTCTTCGTGTTTTTTTTTTTAAATTCAGCTTTACAGGGGATCACTGGATGCCTTTGTCCATATTAGGATTTCCTGGCACGTCATAAGTTATTACCTCTATGAGTCCATTTTGGACTTTCTGCGCGAGAGCGCCCTTCGGCTTCAAGTATGAATGAAACATATGCTGCATGAGAGTGTTTAGCGCTCCGTGATGTCAAAGTCCCTTTCAAGGAAAGTCTGTTCACTTGGTGGCCATATTTGAACGCCTCTGTATCAGGGCTCTGCCCTGGCAGCTTTGTCTGTGTTGTCTTTACCCCTGTTCGGACGAGACTAGTTTTACAGGGGGTCATTAGAGAAATTTGTGTTTCACAGACATAGTTGGTGATTTTAATCCCGTCCGAATCTGCCACGTCTGTGTTTTTCTCACACAATCTCTGTAATAATTCCAGAGCAAATTACCTACTGTTTTTAAGCAAACTCAGTGATCCTCTGAGAAAACTAATCCCGTCCGAATGTGAATGTCTGTGATTGCCAGCAATATTTTTTTTCACAACGCGTTTCCTTGTGTGGTTTGCCCAACGTGAATTACCGTAGATGCTCTTACTGCACACATGTTTGATATATTTTCCTCCTGGAAAAGAAATAAAAAAATAACAATAATAAGATCAAGAACCAGATCACGTAAACTGTTAAGACTAGCTATTGTAATATCAGCGTCAGGTAAGATTACTCACGTTCATTTCTGCACTCAATTACATAATGTTTTAATTACATTATGTACCTTTATGAAAATTAAACATGGGTTTACTACTACAAATAAATAAAAAAAATAAAATAGTTAAACTAACCACACATTAACATGGTTTTGCTATACTAGCCATTTAGCTTCACCATGGTATTTGTAGTAAAACTGCGATTATACTAATGGTAATCAATCCAAATGACTATACGCAATGCATGCATACAGAGCGTGTGATCTCTGTGATGCCCAGATGTACAAAACAGACCCTCCCACCTCTGTAATAAACACGGAGATGTTAGTCCTGTCCTAATTGGTACATGAAAATCGCAGACGTCAGGTGATAAGAATTGAAACTCAAACGTACTTTGGAAAACTAGTCCCGTCCGAATAGGGCTTTTGTTTAATGTTTGTTTTTGTTTGTTTATCTTGTGTCTTAACACATTGCTTTGTCTTTGTTTGTGTCTGCCATGTTTTCCTGTTGTCCCACCTCCTTGTTTCCCTTGGTCACACCCTCTTTTTAAGCCCTTGTCTTGTCCTCATTTCCTTAAAGGTATAGTTCACCCAAAAATGAAAATTCTGTCATTAATTACTCACCCTTATGTCGTTTCAAACCCGTGAGACCTCTGTTCATCTTTGGAACACAGAAGAGCGCACACAGTTTCCGTCCAGGGGATATTCTCCAAAATAGCGCTAGGGTGACGCGGAGGAGACGAATTTGGAAGACAAAGTTTTTTTTTGTTTTTTTTGCACACAAAAAACATATCTTAATTTTTGTTCCAAAGATGAACGGAGGTCTTACGGTTTGGAACGGCATCAGGGTGATTAATTAATGACAGAATTTTCATAAGGTGAACTATCCCTTTAATTGTGCTCACCTGGCCCTTGTGTACTTTCTTCCCTTTATATTGTGCTGTTTTTCCTCTTGTGCTTGCGGGTTCCTCTTGTGCCATAGAGACAGTTTCTGACTCACTGCTCTATATTCCAATCTTGTCCTGTTATTTGCTGATTGTGTATCCTTGCTGTAGTTTTTGCTTTGTTTTCCCTTTTGTTTTTGATCATTCAGTAATCTTGCTTATATTTACTTGTAATATTTTCTTTAGTTGTTTTTCAGTCTTGTTTCTAGTCTTGTATTGCTTGGATTTTATACTTTAGTTATTTATTAGACATTTCCTTTATTTTGGTTTTGATTGTTTAGTTTTTCTCTGTTTTCTTATGTTATTTTTTCCCTTATGTTACATGATGTTGTTTCTCCTTGTTTTGTGCTGAGTAGTGTTGTTGAGTGGTGTCTTGTTGTGTGTTCGTGTGTGTTTGTGCTGTGTGTTCCCTCCAGTCCTGAGACTCCCTGCCTGTTGGTTCCCCAAGGCGGTCTGCCAACCAAGCCTGGTGCTGAGAACCTAGGGCCTCATTTATATAGTGTGCGTATGCACAGATTTGATCTTGGAGTGCATGTAAATCCACGCCAACGCCAACGCTCATATTTGTGAAAAGTTGACGCGGAAAAGTGCTTAGCGTCACGTCAGGGTCTGAGCAGACGTACCTACTTTTTCTTGTCGGTACACTGCAGATTTTTGAAAATGTATGCTTTTCTTGCGGCTCGCTGTCCTAAATTAAAGGATTTGGATGAAGACTGGTGATCTTTTATATGGTAATGTCATTAATTAGGAGTCGTTTACAAGGCAGAGAGCTGAAACCATTCAGTTGCATGCAAGTTCATTTGCAGTTCATATATTTCACATCTGAAAGAGAGGCGTACGTGTGTTTTCTGTGCGTACGTTCGTTCTATGAATCACATGTACACACATGTGATAGATGATCGTAAGATCAAATTTGGGATGGTTTCTGCGCAACATTTTATAAATGAGGCCCCTAATCTCTAATGCTGGCCTGCTTTGAGTCTCTTCACTCTGATTGCATGCTCTGCTGTTCTCTGCTCTGGTCTTCTCACCATCCTTCTGCCCAGTTTGGCCAACAACTTAGACCGTTCTGCCTTCTGGGGCATAGTTGTCTCCCTGCTGGTTGGAGCTGTCTCAATATTGTCCACCCCTGTGCTGTGTGACCTTGTGTGTTTTCAATAAATCTTTGATTCACTCACTCTGCATTTGGTTCCCTTCCTGCTGACCTTGAAACTCCGGGCAGCTCATACAAGACCAAGTCCTATCTAAATGAATGGTGAAATCTTGAAATCTCAAAATCTGCTCACTGAACTCGCAAATAAATTACATATTTAAAATTAGCAAAATCTGAAATGAACTGCCCAATGTTGTTCCTTATGCTTAAATAGCATTCAAAAAGCTTATTTTTCAGGCTAGACCAGCCAATGCACATGCGCAGCCATAACATGCTTATGGCTGCGCATGCACATTGGCTGGTCTAGCCTCAGGTTTCTATGGGAACCGGAGTTTCGAACTACAGCTGCAGTGACGCAATGACTTTACCAATCAGTGAATGGCTCTTTCATTTAGAAGGTGGGACTAATCAACCATATTGCGCGTTGCAGTTTCTCCCATTCATAAGTATAGGAGTGAACCGTCTTTGTATCTCTATAGTGTTTGCTAATGTTCACATCTACCCATTTGGATATAAATTAGTACTGTCAAACGATTAATCTCGATTAATCGCATCCAAAATAAAAGTTGTGTGTGTATTTATATATACATAATATACGTGTGTGTACTGTGTATATTTATTATGTAAACAAAAACTTTTATTTTGGATGCGATTAATCGCGATTAATTGTTTGGCAGCACTAATACAAATAAAATGTCAGGTCATGCATAGACTAAAGTGACCAGACGTGCCACTTCCCTGGGACACGTTCTGCACAGGATTTCTAAATTGCCTAAAATAACCAGGTTTTGGTTGTTTGCACTAAGCCTGAAAATCTCTATGTGAACACACTTGCCCGAAAAAGTGCTCTATATTTATAGTTAATTTAGGTTTGATTTACATTTTATTTTATATTTATTGTAAACTTAATATTTAATTGTATGCACATGTATTATTTTTTAACATATTTATATATATATTGTTCACTACATGGTCTAAGGTATGTGGATATCCCTTTCTGATTAAGGGGATTTAATGTTTAATATATATTTTTTAGCTAAATCTGGAAAATACTTGGGAGTTGAAACTTTATAGTTCATTCATTGGCCAAGAAATAGTATGTTTCTTTGTTTAACCCATATAATGTGTTTGTGCTCCACACTGAGACTGTTTGCTAGAGTGGCTACACAGCTTAACATTGGTAAATATCTCTGCCATGTTTTCCCCAATGTTCCTGGTGATGTTTTTACCTTTTATGATAGTGAGGTCATTCCTGTTTAGTTTACACAGTATGGATTACAGGCCTGGTAATTTGTGTTGGAGCTTGAGTCAGACCCACACTGCTTTCGAGACCTTTCCCTTGACAATAAATACTCATACTCATGCTCATAGTAAAAATCTACATTTGTGCATTTGGGGTTAGGTTTAGAGGACTTTGCACAGCAAAGTTATGTTCTAAATACTCTAGCGGCAATGGCATTTCAAACAGTTTAAAAAGAATATTACAGTATTAGGGGACTGGGCTGCTGTACATATAAAGTGAAGAGACTCAAATAACTGGACAAAAAGCTGTTAAATCTCTTTCTCACATCCTATGAAATACTGTCACCCTTTTTGCAGTTTCATGCTCTCCTTGTCTTTACAGGCAACAGACACACCAGAGGACAGAAACAACCCGGTTCTACTTTACAACAAGATGCCTCTGGAGATCCTGAGCAACAACTTCACTCTGGAGTTTGATTCCAGGGTAAAAGAAAAAAGTTTCACCTCCCATGCAGTGAACAGTATTATTATCTTATCCTCATAAAACCTGCAATGAAATGATGAATTTTCATTTAGTTCTACACTGCTCCTATGCAGGTGTTCAACTGGACGCTCTTCACTAATAAGATCATGGACACAGTTGGCATTCCCATTACAGACAGTGAGGAGGTTATTGTGTATGCCCCAAACTATTTTAAGAGGCTCAACCCTGTCCTTGCCAAGTACACAAAGAGGTGACTTCACATGCAATCTTCTGTCTAGTGCTTTAGAATGTGTTATTAATGTTGCTATAGAACACTACCATACTTCTCATATTATTTTTGTAGTGTACAATAATCATAAGGTGCTCGCATTTTCTGTATGCATGGCCTACTACCTTTTAAAAATATGTAGAATACACTGCGTGAGATCCCAGAATAAAATGCCCTTAGCTTGAAAAAAATGAGTCAAAATGAAATGGAAATTCAGATTATTTTTAATACATTAATTTAATTTACTTCATTCAAAATAAATCTGTTTAGTTGAGTCAACACAGCTTAGTTTGTTTAGGTCTGTAAAGAGTCCACTGAAGGCGAGCGTAGTGATGAACCCAAGTGCAGTTTATTTACAATGGTGATTTCCAAAATACAAACATAATCCAAACGAAGACTTGACTTGAACAGACTTGACATGAAACAGGCTTGGTGTGGAACAGACTTGGCATGGCATGGAACAAACTAGACTCACCGACAGCAGGTTACAACATCAATACACGACAAGAATCAAAGGTAAAAGACAAGGCTACTTATAACAAACAGTGAAGGTCACATGACCTGAACAAACCAATGGGAAACAAGACACATGACTAGGACAACCAATCAGAACATGACACATTGAACAAGGGAACCAATAGCAAGGAGACATGAGGGCAAGGGAAGCATGACACAAACAGGATCCATAACTAAACTTCAAAATAAAAGACATGAAAACAAGAACATGAAACAAAACCCAAAACAGACCTTACAAGGTCAAATTAATTAAATGTATGTAATTAAATGTATGTTTCACTTAATTAAGTTTTTATTATTTTTTATATTACTTTTTTATTACTTTACTGAAGTTTAATTAATTTTCTTATATTTAAACAAGCAGTTGTTCATCATTATACAAAATGTATGTAATGAACAAATAGGAAAAAAGACATTATTGACACATAGAATAGTTTTTTTCTAACTGAGTGCCCATAGCCCTTTACTGAAAAATATAAAATAACACTTAATTCCTAAATTTACTCTTCTAATACAGTCCCTTGCAAAACATGCCAAGAACTAGAGATCCACTGCCCATGATTCATGCAGTTTTGTGACAGGTTGCTTGAGGGGAAGTTTTGAAACTTGTCTGGCTATTGAAAAACCCTATTGCCCAGCATGCACCGGTGTACACATCATCAGAGATGTCGTTGTGAGGTGGAGGGGACCTTAATATTTTTGATAAAGAATTATGAGTGCACAGATAGGTAAAATGTGTACAAAATAAAAATTCCTGGTAACAAACATTATATCATCTTAAAAAGATCATTACAAAATTTTGATCAAAATCATTGATATGCTGGTTTATTACCAATGTTGGAAACAACTGCTTAATATTTGTTTGAAACCTGTGATTCATTTTTCAGAATTCTTTGATGAATAAAAAGTTAAAAAGAACAGCATTTATTCAAAATAGAAATATTTGTAACAATGTAGGCTAAGCCTTAACTATCACTTTTTATCAATTCGCCATGTCCTTGCTGAATAAAAATATTAATTTATTTTAAAAAAGGTGGGAAAAGAACTGACCCCACACTTCTGAACTTATTGTTACTAAATATTTCTACTTTTAATATGTGAGCAACTTGTAGATGATTTTCTTATAGTGGAATGATGTATTTAAAATAATGTGAAGATATTTTTAAATCCCTTTTCAGACTCATAGGAATTTTTTCTGAAGACCTTAAAGAACTCTTGAGATTGTGGCATGATGACACCACACAACTCAATAGCAAAGGGAACATCACACTGTATATGACATATGAGAGGTTTAAATAAGACAGGTTCCACCTGCACTAAGCAGGTTTGAATCACTGACACCCGGTCTTGACTGCCACCTGAGTCTAATTTACCTATTACTTTTTACCTATTACTACTTTTTCCATGTGACTGACATGTTTTTAAGCTGAATTTCAATTTAAATTGTGAAAAATTCTACAAAATGTTAATGTGTTATTTGTTAGGGTGTATAAATTTCATTAATATGCACTGTTTCAAAAAGGTTCAAATGCTTTTGAAATTGCTTAACAAAATGTCAAAA
Organism: Tor tambroides; assembly: GCA_021397915.2. Taxonomy (NCBI): domain Eukaryota; kingdom Metazoa; phylum Chordata; class Actinopteri; order Cypriniformes; family Cyprinidae; genus Tor; species Tor tambroides. The sequence continues at coordinate 14,701 of JAFVLL020010080.1, read as the reverse complement.
AAGCAATTTCCATGGGATGTACTTATTTTTTCACATGACTGTACACAACAGTATAAATCATTTTGTAATTGTATGTTCAGGGACGTTCAGAACTACATGGTGTGGCGTTTCATTATGAATCTGGTGGTTGGTTTGAGCAGGACATACAGGGAGACCAGAAAAGCATTCAGAAAGGTAAAGAGCAAAAAAACAAACAAACAAAAAAAACAAACAAAAAATCTTCAAACAGTGAATTAACAGGCATAATTTTATACACATTTATAATCTTGCTACCACCCCTCTCAGGCTATCTATGGGACCACCTCTGAACCAGCAGTTTGGAGACAGTGTGCCATCTATGTGAACAACAACATGGAGAATGCTGTGGGGAGACTGTATGTGGAGGAAGCCTTTGCAGGAGATAGCAAAGACATGGTGAGTTGTATGTGTACAGTATATGCCTGTAGGGGTCCTATAATGGCTCTTGAAAATGTGCTTGTGTGTGTTTGTACATACTATTGAGTCCTGTGTGGGATGATTTGAATTGGATATATTTTCTCGTATGCATGTAAGAACAGCTGAGCATTGCACCAGTACCACCTGTCATAAAACACAGTATCTAACACTCCATTAATCACTGGACTCTCCTGACCTCAAGTCCACCACATGTACATGGCAGCACCCTGCACAGTTTCTTCAAATATGGCCTCTGGGAATAGGAAAAAAAAAAAAAAAAAATCACACTCACTAATTTCATTTTTCTATTAACATTGCCAAACAGCAACCATACATGCATATATTTTTGCGAAACCCTGACATGAACAATTCGGTTTTATGTCTGTTCAACAGGTTTTTTGTGGAAATGACATTTTAAACACTTTAGAATAAAATGGCATACTGCTTTGTTACAATATTTGTAACCTAAATAATAGTACTATTACAACCTGACTGGAAATGATAATCAATATAAATATTCTGCTCACAATTGATATTTTCGCCTCATATTTCGCATGCATTTAATCTCATTTGCTCTTAAGTGACTTTCCCTTGGTAAACAAGTACACTAAAATTTGTAAAAACTTACAACTATGGGTCAGCCAAGTTTTTGAAAAACTGATAGAAACCATTTAAAAAAAGAAAAGTTTTATATATACACCCCTCGTATATAAAAGTGCCTGTAGCTAAAGAAACACTTTAATTGTAGAATTCTCTTCATTTTCCTGAAAGGAATCTTCAGGAAGATTGGTATTATTTTATATTTGAATTGGCAATGTAATTTAATAGCCTCATGCACAATAATTTCATGTACAGGATGTGCTGTGTAGATTGGTGAATATCAGCTTGCTTGATGACATTTGTTTTTTTTTGGCACATGTCAGCAGCATTTGGGTTTACGACTATACTCGCCTACAAAAGCCCATGCATAACAGCAAGTGTTAGCATTGTGGGTGCTTGTCCATGATCGGGTGACCCATACAAGGCCCACCCATAAATCATTCCTCACATCAATGTTGTGCCAGTGGGTTTGAGGTCACCAGGATAATGTTACAGATATTCACACCAAGTCATATGTCAATAATTAGCCTTATCCAGCACTGTCTATCTGTCAGTGAACAACATTCAGTGAACTATCAGTGGTCTCTCAGTCTGCCAGTTTTATAAATGAGAGAACAAGATATCTTGTAAGTTCCAGTTAAAACAAATCCATCATGCAGAGTGTGAACATGCTTTACAGATAGTTGATTATTTTTCCAATTTTCCATAACTTTATCATTGTCAAACATAAACAGAATAGATATGTTTTGCTATTTGTACAGGTCATTGCTTTTAAATGGGTAATAAAGAACAGAAAACCATTCATATATATATATATATTTTAGAAAGGTTAGGACATTTTTGTTCCCCCCCCCCCGATAGACTTTCTAAAAATGTTTGTTGTGGATCTTGGCTTGCATACTAGCTGCATGTCTAAACCACTTGAAACTTGGTCTTGTACAAAATTCCTTGAAAGTCTACATTTTCAGTGTAAACATGAAAAAGTACTTTAGTCCATTTGCAAATTTTCATTGTATCACAAACATCTTCTAGTAGCTAATTTATATTAGACTTGCTGAATAATGCCTGTTCATCCAAAGGATGAATAGTATGAACACAACCTACTAAACAATTCCCGAGCAGGGGTGTGTTTCCCAAAAGCAACTATGGTCGCAAGTTACGTCGTTACCAATAGAGTTCAATGGGACTTACCACCATAGTTAGCTAACGATGCTTTTGGGAAATGCACCCCAGAATGTGTATGGAATTTCTGTGGAGAAATGGTGTCTGATGATGTCCTTCTCTGTGATTTTCTCAGATGGATGAGATGATCACTAACATCAGAGAGGTATTTGTGAGTAATCTGGATGATCTAGCCTGGATGGATGCTGAAACTAAGAAAGCTGCAGAGGAGAAGGTGAGGCTTATTTTTAAATCTGTGTTTCAAGTTAAAGGTTAATGATACTGCACAATCACTGCTGATCAAAAATGCCAGGACATGACTAAAAGTATCTTTGAAAGCTCATTCCATAGAAATCTTTTCTTGACTAAAGAAAGAAAGAGTTTGCTTTTAATTGACTTTTTGCTGTTCCAAAGACACACATTAAAAATACAAGTTCTTTACTCTTCTTCACTACAGGCACGAGCAATCAGAGAAAGAATTGGTTTCTCAGAAAATATCATGAACAACACATGCTTGGACCAGGAATACCAAGATGTGAGTGCCTACAAGATGAAGGGTGAACTGAGGAGTCAGGAGGAGTTCAAAAAGATCACGTTAATTGAAATAATTTAAAATGAATCTGTTGTGCAAATTTTCCATTTTCCTATTAGTTAAGCTACAGTGCAGAAGAATACTTTGAGAACATTCTAAAGAACTTGGAGTTTGGTCAGAAGAAACGGCTAAAGAAACTGAGAATCAAAGTGAACAAAGAAGAGTAAGAACTCATAAGATATACGAATGTATAACTGTGCTCTAAAATAGTGTTTCCATTTTCCCAGTTTAGTAACTGTCATAAAACCCTAACGAATAAAGAGCTCTAATGAAATATTAAAGTGATATGCATCTTTAATTCAAGGTGGATCACAGGAGCTGCTGTCGTCAATGCATTCTACTCATCTAGCAGAAACCAAATAGGTATTTGAATCAGATTTACACAATGTAGCAGTAACTAAAAAAAAAAATAAAAAAAATAATAACAATCTGCTTTGTCTAACCAATGAAGAATTCATTTGAATTATCTGCTTTCTCTTAGTATTTCCTGCAGGTATTCTTCAGCCACCATTCTTTGGTAAAGGTCAGCCCTGGTCTCTGAACTATGGCGGCATTGGAATGGTCATTGGGCATGAGATCACTCACGGCTTTGATGACAATGGTATCAGACTCCAAACAGATCTCCCTTACATATTATTTCACGTAACAGTGTTGCAAGGCTAATTTTTCCACATTTCTTTCCTTGTTCAGGACGTAATTTTGATAAAGATGGTGACCTTAAAGACTGGTGGACTCCATCTTCAACTCAGAAATTCCATGAGCTTTCCAAATGCATTGTGGACCAGTATGGAAGCTACTCTTGGGATTTGGCGAATGGACAAAATGTATTCAATAACTGTCTAATATAACCATTTTTAAAATTCCATTTCTTTTACATTATCTATAATTTTTTATTACAAATATGATAGGTATGTAGTACATGATGTCCAGTCAAATAAAGCTTGCCATCTTAAACCATTTAGAAAACATTGTTTAACAGAAAATAATAGTTCTATCTACCCTACTGTGCTAGTTTTTTTTTTTTTTTTACCATATGTGACGTTCATGTCATTGGTTCCTTATAGCTATCTGTGAGTTTCTGACAGCAGTAATTTGGACCTTATTAGTTACACAAATAGTTTTCCTGGAACTAGAATAAGCTGTGATTTTTTAGAGATGTAGAAAGACATCTAAATTATTGTCTCATTTTCTATCCCCTTTCTTCTTTTTTTCTCTCTTCTGTCCTTTGTGTGAACAGTTAAATGGGAATAATACCCTTGGGGAGAACATTGCTGACAACGGGGGCATTCGCCAGTCTTATCAAGTAAAGAGAGGGCAACTTAGCCTTCACTGCAGCTCTTTTGACATCCCTTTTTACTGCTAGAAGAATTGGTTTAGTTTAATATGCTTTCTCACTTCCAAAAGGGGACAACATCTGAATCATTTTGAAACATGATCATAATTCAAATCTTTGCAGTCAAAAAGAGTTAATTTGAAGGTTAAAAAAAAACAAAACAACAAAAAACATGATGATAGATACTCATATGCTGAGCAGAGAGGGCAGCTCAGTTTGTTCCACCATGGATGGATTTCTGTCAGACTGTGATGACAGAGGGAATCAGCTTAATAATTTGGATTCTTAGAAAAGCCAAAGGGGGAGAAAATTGCTCATGGACTACAGTTCAGTGTGTTTAATACTAGGCCTCACTGAACCATCAAATATAGTCAACAGTATATAATATATAATCCCAAATCTGTCACTTAGGAAAGCCTTCAGAAGGCATTTGGCTGTAAGATAAAACGTCATGTCTGATGTTAATTATTATTTTGACATTTGAGAGACAAGAGTTTGTTTTCAGTAACTGCTTCCCAAGATTCATCAGAATCACTGTGCTTACTTTTTCAGGCCTACCAGAACTATGTAAAAAAACATGGAAAAGAAGCTCCTCTGCCTGGACTTGACCTCAATCACGAGCAGCTCTTTTTCCTTAACTTTGCACAGGTGAAACACTTGATTATAACTGAGAACTTGCAGGAATATTCCAGGTTCATTACCTCTGAAGTTAAGATCAACTGACAGCACTTGTGGCATAATGTTGATTACCACAAAAATTATTTTAACGTTCAATGTTAAGTTATATTAACTTTTACAACTTCATTGTCATGACAACACATAGAGGCCAGATTTACTAACAGCTTGCAGCACCGCAAACCCTCTTTGGGCCTAAATCACTCACACTAGGTTGTCCTGTTTGGTAAATCTGGCCCATAATGCCAATAAACCCTTAGGCTCAAATACCTGACAATTTTAACAGAATAATTAATCTAGGTGCTTATATATACAGTATATAGTTCAGTCATGAAACTCTAGATGGCACAGGCTGACGGGTTGTTAACGTAACTGATTATATTCAGAGAGTTAAACGACTTGGCACAAGCTGATTGGTTCATGCTGCATATACAGCTTGAGCTTACTGCCTTGCATTTATATGGCTGGCTAGCATTCACTTGAGATTCCTGCAGCGCGTTTTCAGAGTTCCTCTGACGATTTATTTTATATGCTATTTGTGCAGCAGCAGTATGTCTTAAATACTCACGGCACCATATCGCCATATGCATTGGCAGTAGCAAGTTCCTGTACTTGCTTGCAGCAGCAGCAGCAGCAGCAGCAATAATCTACAACTACAGCAATAACCAACAACAGCAGCAATTCAGCAGCAGTGTAGCAGATCTATTCTGCCAAGACCAAATACATTAACATTGTCATATCCATCACCATGCTAAAATCTTCCGAGAGTTGTCATGATTGAAATATATATAATGCTGCTATATATTTAACTTCTGCTTTTATTTCTTTTCTTTTATTTATTTCTTTTATTTTTTATTTTTTTGTAAATAAACATTATGTCACAAATGCAATACAACTAAGCTTACCTTCTACTGGACTCCTGCATATGACCAGTCTGATGAATACAAATAGGAATGCTTTAATTAAGCTTTTTGAATCACCTTTTTTTTCATAAGGTTTGGTGTGGAACACATAGACCAGAGCATGCTGTCAACTCCATCAAAACTGATGTCCACAGTCCAGGGAAGTTTAGGTACGTTCACCTTCTATCACTGACAATTATGCACTTCTGTTTTATGCCTTCAGACTCAGAATGTGTTATGTCAGATTATGTCAGAATATGTCAGAATGTGTTGGTAATCACTACTTTACCACTTCTGTTTGTACAGAGTTCTTGGGTCATTACAGAACTTCCCAGAATTTGCCAAAGCCTTCCAGTGCCAGAAAAACGCCAACATGGTGCCTGAGAAGATTTGCAGAGTGTGGTGATTACTTGAGGAACAGAAGATGAGGGTTCTATTGAGGGCCCGTGGTCCGTATAACCTCTCACCTCTCTGCTGACTCTTATACCACTATGTCAGATGCTGATTAATGTTCTCATCGGTGTAAGCTATGGCCACTATGCTCAACTCCACCAGTGCACTTGAGCCATATATAGATAGGGGGAGCTGTCTCAGAACACTCCTTCAAGCATCAGCCAATTTATTTGATTACAGTTTGTGAGATCATTAGTTCATGGCTCTTACTGTTTTATACACTATGTACAGTAAGTCTGAAGTACAAAGTTTAAAAAAACAAAAAACAAATCTAAAGTAAAGGTTATGTAGAGATACTGTCAAAAATTATCACATAATGTTAATCAAGTAAAACTGTGAATTGGAGATATTAGTAGCATTATGTATATTTAACACAATACTAGTATACATCCACTGCTTATACTGGTCAACTTGATTAGATTCAGTAAGTAACTATGAAGCTACCCAAACATGCCCAAGAATATTATGTGTAGTACCATGGGAGTTAATAGATATTTAAGTGAATTCCAAGAAAATTGTTAAACTCTGTATTCCTTTATCTCATTAGGAAATTATCTGATTTGTACACAGCACATTGTAATTTAAACTATGTAGATTAATTTGTAATTTGTGTCATTGATTTTTTCCTTTGAAGATTTGCTTATTATCATAAAAGATTAACTGGGACAATATACATTTTCTGTAAATCAGACACTGAATGTTTGATTTGAAAATCCCAAACATGACAAGATAGACGTATTAAAATGCGTCTTATTTCTTCTTTCATTGTGCTGTCCTTGATATTTGTATGAATGGGTGTGCATGTGACAAATAATGTCATTCTGTCAAGCGTCACTGAATTAAAGCCTTAAAATGTTTTTAATTCTGTTGTTTTCAACATTTGTCAATGTTTTCATATGATGTGGAGGACTAAATGAATCATACTGAGACCAATTCATGCAGACAGTGTTTATACCAAAGATTTTTTACACATATCCTTACTCTTTGCTTTTTTTTTTTTGTTTAGAAAAAAATCTATATATCTTATACATAATTGTTTCTGAAATGCTGGTCCCAACATATCTATTACATCTTCGTTAGCAATGACACAAACTGCCAAATTAATGTTTTTTTTTGTTCACATTTTTGAAAATGTAGAAGCTTATATTTGTGATATTGTTAGTTATCAGGCATAGTAATTTTACATGTATTTTACATTAGCATTACAAAATATATTCATTTTCGTGGGCATTGGGATACTGTAAGTTTAAAAACAAGAAACTCAAAGGAGTTTTGCCTAACAGCTCCTCTGTGCTGTGTCAACAAAAACATCAAAATGCTGCTGTTTTTTTTTTTTTTTTTTTTTTTTACATTTTTGTTCTATTCTGTCCATTTGATCCCAGGGGTCTTTCTTCTCAGTATTGCTATTTTTAATTTGCTATTTTACATCTTTGCACACTGTTTCCCCCTCTCTGATAAAATACTGTTCACCAAAATCCATCTCAACCACTTCACAGACAAATATACCTCAGATGCCTGTATTTAGATACTTTGTAATAAGCATATTCAGAAGAGAATTTTGTTTTATTAATAAATTGTTAATGTAAAAATTTCTTTGTTGTGCATTTTGTTTTCTCAAGGTCTCTTGCTTCTTTGATGAAAAGTGTTGAACAAGGAACAAAAAACAGGCCTCAAAAACCTCTGTGGCATTTTCTTTGGCAGGCAAACAAGCCCTGGGAGACTATAATGCAGAATATCAGCATCCCAGTGAAAAGAAACACTGTTATTTTTTCATATATAAAGCGTTTACACTGCACTGAGACAGATTTGCTCGCTCCCATATGGGGCCTTGGAAAAGTAGTAGTGTACAGCCCTTTGCAGTGCATGCTCACAAATCTTCTGACCCTTGTAAAGCTTCACCATAGGGATTTGCTGCTCTTCACTTCATATTAATCCTGTAAGTCCTGTCCACCATCTTTACTGCCTCTTTGCAGATGAGTTAAATATACCTCACGCTGCCACCCACCTGATTAAAAACAGATTTGTTGGCTGACTGCTGACAGGTTACAGTGAAAGCTGAAACTTGAACTGCAGGTCTACCATCCCCTCTTCACTCCCTGCTGCATATCACTCTTCAACTTGCAGTGTGCTTAATGATTTGATATTAACACGCAATGTATTCATCTATTCATTTATTTTTATTATAAGGACTTTCCATTGACTTTCATTGTTTTCAGGGCCAATGACATTTTAAAACCTGACAACACACATACTGTACAAAATCACAAACACTAACAAATAAGAATTTATTTAGCTACTTATTAATTTATTTAAATTTATTATTATTATTATCATCATTTATTTATAATGCAGTTTAAAGAGGAAATTCAAGCTTACTACAAAGTTGTTCAGTTTCCAGTCTTGAAACAGAATAAGTTTGCTGTCTTGTTTTGATCTGTTTTTCAGTTTGGTACGGTTGAATAGTTTAGTCCACTATTTGTAATTTTACTATCTTGTGATTGCATGGGCATCAACATGACCACCTAATATTCTAAAACATGTCCAAATAGTTTTATAAGATTATTTAGAATTAAACAAATGCTTGTACGCTCCCTCTTTTTGGCCCGTACCACTCCAACACAGAAGATCATTTAGCAACCGTAACAAGTTCCTCTTGTTGAGAAAACTATATAATGATTTTAACTATGATTTTAACCTCAATATCTGGCAGTTTCTTTCCCTTTTATGAGATTATTTCTGATCTAAAGAAATAATCTAATCTAAAATAGAGTCTTATAGTTTCATGCCAAGCAAAACTGATGAGTACAACACTTTCCTGCATGCACAGACATTACAGATTTCTCTTGCTTCTTAACCCCTGCACTGTGGTTACAATTCATTATAGGTTCTAACTCATTTAAATTTGCTATACAGTGTCATTTCAATATTATTCAGAGAGGCAAAAGGAAGTTGCATTGTCATGTCACCAGATATGTTAGATGAATGTGTGGTCAAAATATTGTACTGTGTAGTTGAATAGAGCAAGGTGAGATTTAAAAGAATAATGTTCACCTTTTTTGTTTTCAATGTATCTGAATTCATGTGAAACAATAGTGAAAACATACTACTTCGGCGAGATTTCGAAGTGTGCCCCCTGAGACTTTGAGACCATGGGAGAGAATTTGTGAATGGCAATGAAGAAACACAACTTACAGGCAACATGATAATGACAACATGAACAACATGAATTTATATACTATATTATATTAGGGTGACCAGACAGGGGACAGACCGGTTTTTGGTGTCCTGTCCCCAACTGGAGCTGTCCCCGGAAATGTCCACATTTTACAGTAAGTTCAAAAAAGCTGCATTTACTGCATAAAAGCCAGAATGTCTGCTGGTTACCAAAGCAATCATGGTAGTGGTCAGTTTTACCAAGAGAGGGGGCTGCAAACTACACATTGATTACTTGGTCGCTTGCCGCTACTTTAGCCATTAAGAATTTAATCTGGACGAGAGCAGAGCGCTATTATCAATTATCAAGAGAGACACCGCGATCGGTTTCAGGGTAGTTACATTTTAATGAACAAGGAAACATCCTACTCTATTAAGCAATGTTAAAGCCAGTAACAGAGCAAGTGAGGCAAAGCAAACGCACACCTGTAGAGGTGCAAGTTGAAGGAAACCAATTAGAGGAGAACAACTGCACACTCACTTAAGCATAGGCTATTTATGGGGCAGCTGTGGCCTAACGGATAGAGAGTCGGACTTGTAACCCAAAGGTCGTGGGTTCGAGGCTCGGATCCAGCAGGGATTATAGGTGGGGGGAGTGAATAACCAGCACTCACTCCACCCTCAATACCACGACTGAGGTGAGACCCTTGAGCAAGGCACCAAAACCCCAAACTGCTCCCTGGGCACCACACATGGGTGTATGTTCACTACGGTGTGCATGCACTTGGATGGGTTAAATGCAGAGAACAAATTCCAAGTATGGGTCACGATACTTGGCCACACACCACCTTTCCCTTTATTAACCAATGTTTTGGTTTGAGTCAGAAGCTGTTTCCATATCAAAAGATCCCAGGAAGGGACACTTGTTGGGCAGATAGGTCTCAGCCGTCTGGCACCAAGTAAAAAGCAAGACATCAATTGGCACATGCCTTGCAACAATGGCTGCCACATACATCTTAAATGTTACAGTGGCCAGCGGCTTCTGGAGGAACTCCAGTCGGGCAGTGGACTAGGTCTTAATGACGCTCTTCACACCACAATGCAAAAAGTCAACACTTCAGACCGTACAAACTCCTAGTAGAGGGAGCTCTCAGCAACATCAGTTGGGAGACCCAGATCTATGAATGGGCCCCATCAGGAGAATAACCCACAGTTTCCACATCTCCGGTCAGGGAGGACAATAGGTTGACTCGACTGAGTTGAACAATTTCACTTCACATGCGGGTGGAGTTAATAAAACAACCCACCTTGGCGATATAAGACACTAAGACACTTATCTGTGTGGACAGTGATGTGGTAGCCCCTCTGGTCTAGAAGAAAGCACTTCAAGCTGAGAAATACATCCCTCATCTCTAGACAATTTATTTGCCAAAAGAAATGACAAGCTTCAGATACTTTCACTCCCTGATGTGTTCCCCGGTCAGCTTCTGACACAGCATTGAAGTTCCCACCAAGGGGAGCAACTACTGTGTGCTGTTAAAATGTAAGTTACTCAACATTAACCTCTTGTTGAACAGATCTACAAAAGCCATTGGCAGACTGTGTGGGAATTTTTAAAGGAGAATGATGTGTAAATTGATACTGATCTAGCTAATAATGGGTTGCATCAGGTTTTATTTTTATATATTTAAAGCTAATTCAAATCTGGCTTGCTCAGTTGGGGACACTTAATTTCTAGCGATTATCGTCAATTTGATTTCACAGATACTAATTAAACTAAACTGAGCTAGACAGTGACATCTCTGAATTCAATAATGAAATGCCTTTAACTGAAAATTTAATGTTTAATCTTATTATTATACATTACTGACACTCTGTCCTCCAATTTGATACTGTTAAGTGCTTTGACACAATCTGTATTGTTAAAAGCACTATATAAATAAAGGTAAAGGTGACTAATTGATTAATGCTCCCATACACAGGTGACATGCCACTGATATCTTAACACTCTTTATAGGCCTAATTAATGATGCATTATAATTTCTCTGATCACCAATGGGATACTTCAATATAATAAATAAAAGAAATCAATAGACCAAATCACTTCATCATATACAGACTATGACCATTGTAGAAGTTTTTACATGAATGGAGAGCCCCATTCAATCTAACATCTACTCATCAATTCTATCCTTCACTATTTTAAATGTGTATGACCCTGTCTCACTTTTGTATGCCTTATTTTGCATTTTGGATAAAAGCAAATGACATTAAGTTACTTGAATAATCTGATAAAGGATTAAAAAAAGGTGTGAGAGGGGAGGCATAGATAAATGAGTAAACAGTGTTTCAAGTGTGTGGGTATTACAAAGAAAGGGGTAGCACTGTGACATTTCCCACCCAGAGATGAACGGCCATCTCTAATAAGCAATCTGTTGTTCTAAACACATTCCTCAGAAGAAGAGGAGTAGGGTGAAAAACAGAAAACACACTTATAACAGTGAACCTGTCACATGTCCTTTGCACCCAGTGCTAACCTCTCTTCACTACTGTGTGTTGTTGTCTAATGACATGACCCCTGACTGACCGTTATGGTGTGTGGGGACCATTGCATGCGGTGTTTTAGTTCATGGAGTATCTGGAACGCATTGCACAGCAGTCACTGCTCATGGAGTTTTATTTGTACCAATCCATCAAGCACTAATTTACACTGGGTATGAATACATAAATACTCTCTTTCTTAATGACCCCCACCACAATACATACTCAATTTAACTGTTTAAGGAACCAGTATTTAATGTGAATGTGAAACCATTTGGCCAGTGTGGAGAGACCAACACATTCAAATCATTAAGCTTTTTTTTTTTTTTTTTAAATGAACAAAATGTGTTGAATTTGCATATGCTACAATAACCATGGTCAGTCCTGTTCATAAAAAAAAAAAAAAAAAGATTTGTGGGCAAACATTTTGAAATGTCTCTGTGTCTGGAGATAAACATTCTGGTCTGTGAAAAGGAGCGAGTCATTTAGCAACAAACAAACCACAAGACTGAGTGCCATAAATTAGAAAGAAGACAAATTACTCAAATTAAAGATTTAGGATTAGGGTTTGGTTTAGGGTTACTTCCATGCAAATTTACATGATTAATTGTTATTATTATAGTAAGTACATGTAACACATGTAACAAGGACACCTTAAAATAAAGTGTTACCAATTACTCTGCTACATGGATTGCCATTTATAAGCAACAACATGTACAACAGCCACACTATTATCTTAAAGTCATTTATATATTATATATATATATATATATATATATATATATATATAAAAAATCTCTCCACTGTTTAATTTTTCATTTCTGCTTTATGTTTACTACTCTGGTACTTTATTACTTTATTTAGTACTTTATTAATTTAGTAATGCTAATAGTATTGACTGTTTTTGTGTGACAAATTTTGCTTTGTGCTTTTTGCTTGTGTTTTATTTATAAATCTCTTTGCATTAAATGTAAATGCACTAGCTGGATACACAGCACAGGATAATGCGACATCTTGTGGCGGTATAAGGTATTGCAGATAATTATAGAATTCTATAAATGTGCACTTCACTAAATTAATATCTGACAAACCTTTAATCTAACATCAAATGTGCAATTTTGTCGGCAACAAGATATACTTGAATTTCTAAAAGAAATTTGTATACCTCCATGTGGATCAAAATTCTCCACATTTTAATAGCCTCCACATTTTTATGACTTTACTTTTTTGTGTCTTTAAATTATGCAATATGAGGAAATTTAATTAATTGGCAGATGTAAAATATGACATTGCATGACACAACTAGACAAATGAGACACTAACTAAGCACAGCTTGGCAGCTGGGCACCAAATCAGAGCCAGCTATAGGATATTCAAGTATAAGTTGGTGTTGAGTTCTTTGGAAAATATTGATGTCTCATATAGGAACGAATGAATGCAGCTAGGTTTCCCATATGCAGAAACGTGGCTGTTTCACTCAGATAAACGTCACAAAAAGGGGGAAAAAAGATAGAAAAGATGATTGTTCCATGCTGTTTTTTGTTCTTTCTGCAAGGATTGTGAATTGACAGCATAGTATTACCAAGTAAACAAATTGTAACTTATGCTGAACTGCAGAATAGGAGAAATCATTCACATTGTTGGAAGCCCTTACTTTCAGATGCAAATACTTGAAGTTGTATTAAAAACAACAACAACAACAACAAAACACTGTTTCATATACATAAGCATGCATTAATATTAATAGAGTCCTTGATGGAACATTTGTAACCAGCCTTTCAGAATGCAACTCAAAACTCAAATGTTTACAGAACAAAATGTTCAAATAACCCACTGATCCCACGTGTCACCATAGCAACAGCATCCCTCTCAACACCCGATGTTTAGTATGTGTCTCTGGACCTCTGCACTCCCCCAAGCACTCTCATGATCACTTAAGTTCAACAGCACTCAATAAGACAGCCAGACAGAAGAAGAGAGAGAACATTGTTCTTTCAAAGTGACGGGTTGCTTTTGTGTTTGTGTGTTAATCTTGCTTACCATTAACTGTTACAAAACAGCCATATTTATGTCATCGATTGTTATAGAGGCAGCTTGTTCTTTAACAGCTGAAACATGTTATGCAACCCAACCATCTTTTTAAATGTCATTGGAAATGAATGGTCATGTGTTGTGAAGTCTTTTAAACATATTTATAATAGAAAACATTTAAATGGAACATCTATTTTAAATGGCAGACCTAATATTTTAATTAAGTAATTAACCCTCCGGTTCGGATTCCTGTCACACTTGTGGTGTTCCCGGTCAAAAATGACCGGACTCCAAAACAATTGCTTATAAATCTCTCATTGTGCTATATTATCACCAGATATTGGATTCAATCTTTTTGTCAACTTGTTTTCTTTCATTTACGACCGGTTTTGTGTTTCTATTTACATCTGATTAATCGTAGGCCTCATTTATCCGAAAGTAGGCACATAATTTTTTGAGTGAAATGAGCATTTTTTATTAATATTTTTCACAATACGAGATAAAAAATTATGAAATTTTACACTGTTTCTCACACTAGTGTGCTTTAATGTTTAATCAGGAAGTTTTAAATGCTTTAATTTTGTACAAAATTGCACAAAGTCAAACTTGTAAAAAATGGCCGGCCATTGAAAGTGAATGGGGAAGAATGAAAGGAAGAGAAACAACTAGTGTTCAGGAGCATGTTGGGCTTGCAAACATAAAGGCCTTGGACCTGTGCGTGTGTGGATGAATGTATACTCACGCTATCACACACACACACACACACACACACACACACATCCATGCATACAAACTATTGTGAGTATTACACCTATTTCATCCTAC
>JAFVLL020010079.1:6105-40382 GCA_021397915.2 Tor tambroides | reverse complement strand
TAAAATCTATATAAAAGTTGTTGAAATATATATATAATTTGTAAACTTTAGGTTCTGTGACAGAGCGTTATTACCTGGTAAATGTGGGTCTCACTGGTGGCGTCCACTGTCTCCTGCAGTTTTGGTGTGTAAACTTTGATGTCTTTGCCACTGAAGGCCTTGCAGGACTCAGCCAGGTCCTGACTGGCCTCAGGCGGCCCGTGAACGATGATCAGCTGTCTGGGTTTCATCTGGTTTATGATCTTCTTAATGGAGTCCCCGTCAGAACGGCCCTCATAATCGATGTACATGACTCGAGCTCTGAGGGACACAACAGATGAATCAATGACTGAATGTGGCATATCTGGGTCAGTCTGCCATGAACGTATGGCCAAACAATACAACATTCCATTAAATAAATAAATATTTGACTAATCACTGTATGACAAAGCTATAGAACAGACAATATAAATAATTTCACATTTTCAGATTCAAACTGAGTAGAGTAGACAGACACTGTAAAAGTAAATTGTGTTTTTTAACTAAAATATCAGTAACAGATTTTTCCACATTTTTTTATTATTTTGATATTATTATGATGATAACATACATATATTACATTTTATCATTATAATATTTAATTACAATATTAAAATATATTATTTCAATTATTACTGATTATAATATTTTACTACTTTATTTCAGTAAATTATTTCAATTACTATATTTTTTTTTCTGAAGACTCAATGTCTGTAGAATTACACAATATATTGTTTATTTTTACAAAATAATAAAACTTTTTTTTTTTTTTTTTTTTACTGTTTTTCTAAATGGTAGGAACCTGAAAAGCTCTGACATCTTATTTTAATTAATACATTTATAATATAATAATTATTCATACTTTTACAACCGTAATTTCACTCACTTCCACATACCTTCCATACATTTCATTTACACTATAAATCATAAAAAATAGTAAATGTTAGCAGATATTTTGTGCTGTCATGCTGAAATGTCTGTTTTCTTTCTGAAATGTTTTTTTAAAATATATAATTAAGCTTTAAAACTGATAGAATGATAATTGTAAAATGCTGGCAAGTGTATAGCATCAAATTAAGCTCATATTTTCTCACCACTGGAGATTAGAATCACTCATGGAGTCTGAACTCACATTATCTATCAGTTCAGTGGCAAATAAACACGAGCAATTCATTAGAGATGGATGGAGGGTTATTAGGCGTAAGTGCTAATTATTCTGTTAAAACTGACAGCGGCGCATTGGCAAATACAGACATCTGAGTGTGTTTGGTAGAGACCTGGGTATTTTTAACTGACTTTAGGATACGTCTATGATGTTGCATCATAGTAAAAGCGTGACACATTTTTACCAAATGCTGATTTGTGAAAATCTCACACACGACAGGGTCACCTGCAGGCCACAAATAAGGATGACACACCCTAAACATTGCTTTTTAATACAATTTATCCTCTTTAAAGGTATTTGTCTTCTGTTTTAAACCTTTTTAACTTAAAATGTATAGAACAAATCCTGAAAACAAAAATATTCAAAAATAACACTGGCATTTAATAACTTTGGCATTTCATAAAAAAAAAAATGTATAGAACAATTTTTTTTTAAAATAAATAAATTACACTTGTTTTAATACATTTATACTTTATGTGTGACACCTTTTATTTTCACTTTAGCATTTTATACAAAATAAAAAAATAAAATAAAAAATAGTAATTATATATATATATATATATATATATATATACACTGTAAAAAAAGTTTTTCAAAGTTGTAAATAAAATAAAGATTATTTTAGTATATTTTAAGAAAATACTTTAGTCTTTTTAGAAAAAGAAAATACTTTTTTAGTCTTTCTACTTCAAAATTTGATGTTTAATTCAACATGGTATTTCCTGTTTTTCTTTTTTCTCTTAAAAAGCATTTCAACAAATTAAATGCAAGTATACATCTGTTTTATATATTAAACCTCTTCATCTTAACTTTGGCATTTTGCAAAAAAAATTATATATATATATATATGTATGTGCGTGTGTGTGTGTAGAATTTTCTAATATTTATTAAAAAATAACACTGCTGAGGTTTTAATACAATCCTCCCTCTTAAAACATTTAAACAAGTAAATGTAGGTTTTCTTTCCTATTAAATTTCATCCAGAATTTTTTTCACTTATTTATCATAATTAGTAATAAGAGTCAGACTGATGATGAAATGAATCCTCACCTGATCTCTAGTGTTTGTGTGGTGCTGGTGCATTTGGTGGGGACGTCGGACAGGTCCTGCTCCATCGGCTCCTCTCCGTTAGTCAGTCCCAACTCCAGCTTGCTCTTCTCCTCTTCTGTGGCCTGGAGCTCTGGAACCAGAAACTCCTCGGGCCTGAGGTTAGAGGTTAGAGGTCAAAGGTCAAAGGCCATTCCAGAGTAAATACAGAACATGAGTATTACACAGTAAACAAGAAGATGAAACTGAATGCAAAAAAAAAGATACATAAGGGATTTATAAAATACTTTTTTATTAGTTTATGAAGTGAATAATAGCACAATCCCATGAATACTACTGTACATAAATATCATGGTCTTACTGCTATCAGAGGAATAACTAATTCTTCTCGCTCACCTGATGATTTCTCCATATTCGTCCCATTTGATTCGCTCCTCGTGTGTAGGGAACATGGGGTAGGACTTTTTGGCCTGTTTGAAGAAGCTGCCCTTCCTCCCGCCCTCGCCCTTCATCATCAGGTCATGATGTTTGGTCTTCACCACCGCCGGCTGCTCCAGATCGTCCTCCATATCGCTCTCATCGCTCGAGTCCATGTCCACCCTGACCATCAACACAGAGTGCTGTTATTAAACCTCAGGTAAGGTTAGGACTAATAATAGTAATGGCATTATTAAGACATAAACAGCTGAGATTGCCTCATAGTGTTGCATAAAAGTGAAGAAATGACAACAGAATGTAACGTGCTCATGAACAGCGCTTTTCTCAATATCTTTAGGTCAACATGAACATTATTGGATAAAGTCAAAGTGCATATTTCAGGTGTTACAAGTTTTTCACCTTTTAGACTTCCAATAGTTCCTTTCAAGTAGTCTCATATAGTCTCTTAATTAATGTGGGGTCAAAACTGCAAAAATGTTTAATTACTATAAAATGCTACTTAAATATCTTTAGAGTAAAGCATAATCACAGGACAGGACAATATAGATATAAATTTAAGTATACTGCTTCAATCATGAAATATATTGTGTACCATAATATAGAATATTTTATATTAATATAATATGTAACAATTCAGTATTACATTTTAAAATGAGTTGACTTGGTTACAAGTTCAAAAGTTTGAGGTCAGTAAATGTAGTTTAAGAATTAAGAATGACAGTAAAGAAACTTATAATGTTACAAATGTTTCAAATAAATGCTTTCCATTCTGAAAAATGTATCAGTTTCCACAAACACACGAAGCAGCACAGCTGTTTTCAACACTGAAAATAATCAGAAATGAGCAGCAAATCAGCATATCAGAATGATTTCTGAAGGATCATGTGACACTGAAGACTGGAGTAATGGTGCTGAAAATTCAGCTTTGATCACAGGAATAAATTACATTTTAAAATACATTACAATAGAAAACAGTTATTTTAAAATGTAATAATATTTCACTGTTTTTATTGTATTTATGACCAAATAAATGCAGCCTTGGTGAACAGAGGAGACTTTTGAATTGTACTGTATAATGTAAAAGAGAACAGATTCTGAGTTTGATTCATTAAACAGCATAAATGTGAACAGCCATTAGCACTTCTACTTGAAACAGAAGGCAAAACGTGAATTAATCTGAAGGCAAAAAGCATCGCTAGGCAGTTAGTAGCATTAGTGATCAACTCGAGAGCTGCTGTTTCAACGTGTTTTTATTCCATTTTAAGCAGCAGCAGGAGATGTTGAATGTTTAACATCACAGCTTAAAGAGCCAACGACTTTGTGACCTAATTGCGCAGCTCTAGCGTGAATGATTCATAAAGTATTTATAGACGGTCTTTTGAATATTTGTAGAAAATGACCTCCTCTACACTTGATAAATGCCGTTAGAAAGTCTTGGTTTGATCAGCAGTGTTATTCTGGCAGTTTTTCATTCTGACAGTATTCTAGTCACAAACACATTTCCACTCACTCTTTCGCCTGCTCCAGTTTTTTAGCAGCTTCTTTCTTCATTTTTTCTTTCTCCACGTATTCCTCTAGCTCTCGTCCTTCCAGTCGGCAACGTTTTCTTATCTGGTTAAGTTAAAAGAAAAAACAAACAAATTAAATCTTCAAAATCACTGGCCATCTGATGAATTTACACAAAAATTGCTTGAAAAAGAGCTATAGAGGAATATCTAGATTTGCCAAAATTATTCGATATTTAGAGATTTGTCAGATATTAAACCCAGGAGATGAAAATAGTGGAAAAAGCTCAAAATTAACAATTAAAAAAACAATAATAATAATTCAAAATGAATGGATGCTAACATTGCCTTCTGACTGCAATCATCCGTCACAAATTCTGATCATAAAATCATATTTTTAGCTAATTTATATATTTTTTTCTATGATAGCTTGTTGTTATATATTTATTAATAATCTTAATTCACAGTATGATTTTATTTCACGATAACGAAATAGCTATTTTTGTGATTTTATTTTATTTTTGTCATTTAAAATAAGAAAAAAAATAAGCAAATTACAAACAATAGGACAAATACAACAGAACAAAGATACAAATTAAACAAACTTTTTGGCCACAGTAGGTTTAAATGTATTAAGAATTACTACAGAAATTGAATAATCAAGTGTAAAACTCAAACACAGCGTAGTCTTTAAAGTATGCATCAAATATTAACTGATTCTTTTTAAAGATACAAAAGTGATTTAGTCAATAGCATTGACTGATATTCTCTATCTTTTATTGTTTAATTAACATTAATGACACAGACAGCAGCAGGTTTATTAGGCTGCTGTCACTTTAAGACTGAATGCAGGGATCCAATATATTGAAACTCATCCGTTAATGTTGTGCCTGCTATTCACTTTCATAATGTTGCTCAAATAAAAAAAATAAAAAAAATACTTTGTACAATCTTCATTTAACATTCCTTGTCGGTTGTTATCCAGAAAAAGTAAACCAGACTTCTTGCTGATCATAAATCTTAGCGATACAGTTCAAGGCCTCACCTCCAGCTCGATCCTCTTCTCCCCTGGGTTGTCTATGAGGTAGCGGGCCAGCGTTCCCGGTGTGGTCCTGTAGGTGAGGATGACTGAGTTCTTGGCGTCCTGACACCACTGTATGAAAAGCTCCCGTGAGAAGCCGGCCTCCAGATCAGGCTGGCTGCACAGAACCACCTTCGGGCTGGGCACGCGGGCCAGATCGGACAGGCTGTGGCAGAGCGACAGGTGCCGGAACTGGAAAGGGTTGTTCCTCTTGTCCTCGAAGCATCGCATCAGTTTATCGCTCATCCACTCGACCTGTGAGGAAACATGAGAGCTTTCTGATTTCTGACATGTCTCGCTACACATGCAAAATTTCCACCAAAAAAAACTAGATATTTCCTAGGGTTTTGTGCTGGTTTTTAGGCTTTTCATACTCATTGTATTCTGTGTTGTAGTCATTTCAAACAAGTGACAGAAAATTATTTTCCCACTATGAAACAATATTTGCCCCCTTAAACTGATTTCCAGAGGATTTTTACCTTCATAAATAATTTTATTAGATAAGTTCATCACTTTCATGTCAAATTCTTACATTTAATCGATTAATTCATTTAGAATGGTTACACTTTATTTTAAGGTGTCCTTGTTATACATTTAAGTACTGAGTAATATTAATTAACTACATGCACTTACTATAGGGTTAGGGTTAGGATTAGGGTTTTGGCTTAGGGTTACTTGCATGTAATTCAGGCCCGGCGCCAGAGGGGGGCCCGGGGGGCTTTGCCTCCCCAAGGACATCCCTGTGCCCCCCCTCCGGACCGAGGGAGACGGCCGGACTTTAGTTTAGCATGTATAATAGTCTAACTGATTGCTTTTAGATGGAAAAGCTGCCCATAACTCCTGGTCTAGGATCTGTTTTCTTCGTAATAATAGCATAACGAAATAGATTTGGAAAGCGTCAAATGATTTTACAATGCATTTTCGCAGAGGGGAGCAAAGTAGCCAATCACAGACATGTTTGTTGATTTCTACAACGCAATGGCCAATCAGAGGTGTTTAGGTTGGAATCCACGCACTCACCGCTTTTTGTCCAGCGCCGAGTTCTATCATGCACGTAACTTCATTAAAAAAAAAGTTTTATTGTGTGGTCACATTAATTAGTTAAAACGGAACTTTGTAAGATCGGGATGAATGAGAGACAGTTTTAATCAATTTAAAGGGAGTGCTCTTTGCATGCTGTATATGATAATATATTCAGAATTTAAAACTTGTTTTTCATGCTTGACAAGCGACCACGTATGACACAGAGATAGCTAACTACACTATATAGATCCAGATAATAATTTCAGAAGCACAGAATGATGTGATTCTGCAACCGAGCCTGGTCCAAACGCAGGATTTAGGTAAGGAAACGGTTATTAATTATTTGTATTGGCTGCCATGCCAAATCATGCACCTGCTTGCCCCCCCCCCTTCGGCCCCCCCAAGAAATATGAAAGCCCCCCCAAGTCGTGCGTCCTGGCGCCGGGCCTGATGTAATTGTGCGTAATTTATTATTATAATAGTAAGTACATATAAAGTGTAACAAGGATACCTTAAAATAAAGTGTTACCGATATGTTTCATTGAAACAACTGATTCAGCTGATTCATTTAAAACGCAGATTCATTCAGTTAACAAAGCAGCGCTATGTATTGATTAGGGACACAAAAGCCATGAAAAAACATAAGAACATAAAAAGGTAATTGTGACTTCTGAGTTTTCTGAATTTCTCATTTTTTCCTCAGAATTCTGAGTTTACAGTTTGCAATTAATAACTATAACTATAATTTGCAAATTTTGCAGATAAAGTCAGAATTCTTCAGAATTATGAGAAAACAAAAAATCTGAATTGAGAAAAGTTGGTATTGTTCATAATTATGATAAAAAAAAGTCTGAATTCTTCATAATTCTGAGAAAAAATGTCAGAATTCTTCACAATTCTGAGAAAAAAATCTGAATTCTTTACAATTCTGAGAAAAGTCAGAATTCTTCACAATTAGGAGAAAACAAAAAAAATCAGAATTCTGAAAAAAAAAGTTGGTATTGTTCATTATTATGAGGAAAAATTCAGAATTCTTCATAATTCTGAGAAAAGGTCAGAATTCTTTACAGTTCTGAGAAAATTCTTCACAATTCTGAGAAAAAAGTCAGAATTCCTGATTGTTATTTATGCTGACATTCAGGAAAGACAACACTCCTGCTTATATGATATTGCTCAACTATGTCATTTGATATAAATACACAACAAAACTCATATCCTGATTTTCAGAGACATTCAAACAGCATTAAAAATCATGCAGTGAAAGCACACACTTTCAAGGGATACTTGTTTGGGTTTTTTCAAAGCGAGTGACATGCTCTATAATGTCAGCTTGCTTTAAAACAATTACAATATTATCGTAGACCACCCAGACAATATTTTTGAAGGATTTGACTGTAACAGCGAGACCTGAGACTTTGAGAACTCCACCACGTTGTAGCTGACGTTGTTGAGCAGGGCGAGCGAGTAAACGCCCAATCCTGCGTCTTTGGTCCTCCAGATCTGATCCAGGAGCTGAGCCAGTTCCAGCACTCGTCCTGCTGTATCCACAGAGATCAAAACGTTCCCATCACCGCGGAGGGTCTCCATGACATTGGCTGGAAGAAAGTGTAGAACGTCACACTTATCCAAAAGAACTTCACTGAAGCAAATAGTTTTGATGACAAATCACCAGCATTATTTTACTATTGGTTGAGTTTGAACTTACTGAGCAGCTGCTCGTCACGTTGTTTCCTGCGAGGCTGAACGTACGAGGCGTTGAAGGAGTCTGTGATGAGGAGAGACGGTCTGCTGATGGTCTCCAGGGAGCAGCCGTTCAGATGACTGATTGGACACAGCAAACATCATGTCAACACTGTTTTACTCTACAACAGGGTTAAGAAATCAACCAGGATTTTGGGCAAAAATGGCAAATAAAGTGACAAAAATGCCTCAGATATTAAAACGTTCAATTTATAAAAGTACATATGTATCTGATCTTGGTTTCATTTTTAATTAACATAATTGTTCTGATTTCAGCATTTAATTAATTAACTTGATTGTTTTTTAATTAATTATTTGTTAATTTGTTTTATCAATATATTAATTAATATTTATAATAAATATTTAATACATCTCCATTTATATAATGTTATTTGAGAAAATATGAAAAAAATGAACACATTCACAGATAAATTAATAATCAAACAAAAAAAAATCATATTCACACAACCTTAAATTGCTTCAATATTTTTATTCTTTATATTGAAATGATTAATTATCTTAAAATTATGACATACAATTTGAGACTGTTTGAATATGAAAATAAAATTATTTATGTGAATATTAATGCGAATGTGCTCATCTTTTGGCATATTTTCTCAAACAATAATTTAAGATCTATTAAATAATATTTATTATTATATATTTATATTATTATATTTGAGTTATGTCACTTTCTTAAAGCTACTTTTGTATCTAATGTTGGTTTGATTTTTAATTAACAGCCATAGTTGTTGTGAATTCAGCATTAATTCCTTTAGTACATAATAAATATTATTTATTCAATCACAAATTATTATTTGAGAAAATAGTATTAAAAAAAAGTATTGACAAAACATAGCACATTTTGTGTTTTTATTGGGTTAGGAAAAAAAATGACCTCATAAAGGGCAGAAAATACCTCTGAATATCAATTTCAGGGAGCAAACTGGCCCTTAATAAATAAAACTTTGATATGATATTAATTTGATCTATCGGTGATTTCCTTCATACTTACATCTCCCTCTTGTGGTTGAAATCCACAGCATAGATGATCTCTTCCTCTCCGTCCTTCACTATTTTCCAGATAGTGCCACCGATCATGTGACCCGCAGGAAGTGGGGTGATGGACAGACCGTGACCTTTTCCTGTTCGTTATTAAATTCTGATTAACTTTCAAGATGCCCAAAAGGATACATTATCATTAATTTGGATTATGAAAGATTGATAGTTTCTGATTTGGTTTTCTCTTTTTGCACATGTGAATGAGGTTCTCTCACCTTTCAGGTTGACGATCTGAGAGTATTTCAGCTGCTGGATTTTGTCAAAAGCTGAATCGACGTCATCCAGTGTGAACAGAGTGAAGTCTTCTGTGTTGTGTCGAGACTATGAGATCAAATAAGACAGAACAATTAATATTTCATCAGTGCCTCAAAGCGAGAAGTAACGAACACTACAAAACAATGTTGTTGTTTTTTTACATGGGGATTTTAAGTTCAAGTAACAATTCAAGTCTATGATGCATCATCGATCTCTGTAAAAGTGGAATCATTTTAATAAAGAACAGTCATTACTGCATACTAGCACCAAAAACTTGATTTTCTCCAATACGTCCCATTTAAATCTTTTATTTTAACGATAATGAAGTATATTTTAGCCCTTAAATTCCCATCCTTAAAAAAATGCTTTACCATTACTGTAATGTCAAAATAAATTCAAATAATATTTCTTGTACTGCCTTTATGCTCATTTAAATTTTTACTATAGTAAAGCAAAAGAAATGTGTATTAAAATCTTAAGAATCGCCAGCGGGAATAATGGGAATTCATCTCAAAAGTTAACATCTGGATGCATTACAGTAATAGGTAGTTTTGGGGGAAATGTGCTTAATTTTTATTAAAATTCAGTTTTTAATTGTCCTATAATTGGGTTTGTTTTCTTTATGCAAAAAAAAACTTTATTAATTTTAGGGTGATGTGACCTAGACATGTTTTTTTTTTAAATAATTTAAACTCAATCTCTCTGAAACAATCACTCAAATATTTTACTATTTTTTACATTTTCATATTTAAACAATCACAAATTGCATGTCATAATGTTTAGATTGAAAAATATTTGAAAATATTTAAATTATTTAATTATTTTTTACATTTTGTTAAAATAGTTCATTATCTTAAAATTACGACATGAACATTGTTTGAATATGAAAATTCAAATTGCTGTATGTTTCTGTATATGGGTCAAAGACGAAAAAGGGTTTAAGCATAAAAACAATAAGTGTAATACTGCTTTAATTGTTGTTGTTTTTCCCCAAAAAATTAAAAAGTTTTCTGTTTAATTCAAGTATAATTTTGTTTTTGTTTGTCTGAGCACAAAATAAATATTATACATTTTTCCCTGATTTACAGAAGACACCCACTAAAATGTCATTCAGTGTAACAGTCTTGTCAGGCATATTTACAACAAAAATCAATTTATGACATATTAAAAGACTAATTACTTTCACCCCAGATACTAATTATTTGTAATTTTACATTTTTAAAATTTGCCACTATCCTAGGTTTTGCCTATTTGCTGGTAAGAATTTTTTACTCATTTAAAACACAATAAAATTTAATATGCTCCTGTATTCTTTTATATATTTTAATATGTACAAGTCAAAATAAGCACGTTGTTTGATTTTTGACATAAATATTGTGTTACACTGAATGACAATGGAACATTATTTCCACCAAATTTGGACATTTTATTCTCCAAAAACATATTTAAAACCTTAAAAGTAGAAACTTTACTTACATTTAATGTGCTTTCTATGGACATAAAATCATTTTTGTAAATTTCTTTTGATGCGGACATCTTTACGTCTTTGACCCAAATACATTTATATGTAAACGTGATTTCCATCATATAAATGTTGCCATTAACTGTCAAGTTTTTCCTTTGTAAATTACTAATTTGACACAATTAAGAAACATAATTCCGATTTATGAGCTAATGATAATCAGTGCTTCTTCTGAAACTTGTCCATCTTACCTGATAGAGATCGTACATGAACATCTGGCCCATCTTGTAGACGGGGATGGTGGCGTAGATGGTGCAGTTGAGCCCCAGTTTGCCCACAGCGTACGGTAAAGCACCCAGATGCAGATGATCGGGGTGAGAGAGCAGCACTGCGTCCACCTGATGGACATACCTGACAGAGACAGGACAGGAAATACACATCACATACAGGAAATGATGTCAATAACACCACCTCGCTGACCAAAGATTGTACCGCTTCAGGGAATCTATGATGTCCATGGAGAAACTTTCATCCCAGCCACAGTCCAGCAGGAAGCGGAACTCATCCACCTGTAACAGGTAACATAGAGCCGATTCCTCCTGGACTCCGGAAAGAGCCGTCAGCTTGATGATGGACGTCATTCTGCCTTCTGACCAACAGATGGACACAAAAGATCATCGGTAAACAACTTACATTCAGTCTTGAGCATTTGTTTGTTTTAATAGTCAGAATGAAAAATCAGGTACTAAAAAAGTACCATGGTTTTGGACATGTACTATGGCAAGAATACATGGTATTCTTTAAAGAAGTCATTCATAACATAGTATATAAATGCGGAAATCAATCATGCAGTACCACAGTATTACCATAGTTTTATACATATCCGTAAAACCACGGTATTATAATGGTACCACAGTAATGCCATGGTATTCTTTTAAGTACCATGGAAAACCATGGAAATATTAAGAACAGGCAAGAATACATTACCATAATCATGACAGTTCATGAAATGTATCCAAATACTATGGAAACATGATCTGAAACCAGCCAATTATGATACAGTACTAATAAAGGTGCATAAAACAACAGAGCAGCATGTAATGAACAGAACTGTAAGTTCAGGACACAGATTGAGACAGAAGGGCAAATAATGAATGAACTGAGTATTCATGATCCTTCATCCATGATACAATTACTAAACTTTCAGATTAATTTCACATTTAAACTTAATCTGAACTCAATGAAAACACACAGCAGCCAAACCAATGAACAGCTTTTCTTTAAAAACTGACTTGATTTAGGTACATAAAAACTTGCATACCCGTATCTCGTTATGTCACTTTTGATCTCAGCAGGTTTGGTCAAAAATAAATGGTGAAAATCGCTGAGAAATCATTTTAAATTCATAGCAATGTTTCAGATCGGCGACATGAGAGCAGCAGCCATTACCGCCGCTGCCGACGTCACTGGACTCTACCACTGTCAGCAGCGGAGGGGTGCTTACAAATAATTAATAAAAGCCTCATAATATTTTAACCGTAAACGATACATAGGTAGCTTTTTATGATACATGTAAACTTTTGGACTAGATCTACCTCTAAAATGTAGGTTTCAATAAGAAAAATCTAAAATGAAAATTGCGGGATGTAATAATTCTTCAGCCTTTCAACTATCAAACTCTTCAATTATTTTATATCAACTATATCAAAAATATAAATAGGTGAAGTCAATATGTATAAAAAAATCTTATTTTTATATTTTAACACAGAAACGTTTCATTAGAGTGGAAAGGAAAATTGTAGCACCTCCCCTCAAACTGTCACTTTGGTAGTTGGCACAGTCCAAAGCCCTCTAAACCTTCCTGCTAATGCTGCTGTGCTAATAAAACACAGGGGGAAACTAGCGAGGTAAATGACTATAAATTCATACGTATTCAGTTAATAAACGTGTTTTATGCTTAACTTTGACTGTTAAAGACAATAAGACTATACAGTTTCTGCGGACGTAATGGGACAAAAAATCTCGTGTTTATGTGAGGAGAGTAGCAGATAGTGTGGACACGGGCCCAGAGCAGTCACCTTCACATCAACACAAACATATGTGATGATTGCTTTCATTATGACACTTCTATTTCGATGTTTTATTTTAGTCAGTAGATATTAATAAGGTTAGACTAAGTTTCTGTAAACAGAGTTTTGCAGACAGATCAATGAATGCTGCAGAAGTTTAATCACTGGTTTTGAATATTTGATGTCTTTGACTCCACATAATTGACAATCATAATCATACACTTCACATATATATTGACACATGTATAGAATACGAGTCAAATCTTTTAACACAATTCATTCATTTATTTTCTATAATCAAGCATTTCAGCAGAAACTGTTTTCA
The DNA here is from genome assembly GCA_021397915.2 of Tor tambroides. Lineage (NCBI taxonomy): Eukaryota > Metazoa > Chordata > Actinopteri > Cypriniformes > Cyprinidae > Tor > Tor tambroides. The sequence goes on along the minus strand of JAFVLL020010079.1, from coordinate 27,192 downwards.
TTAATCACAGGCATCATGGTGAACTTCGCAGCTGCGATTCGTGAGCACTGGGTCAATATTCTGGTCCCTCTGGGTTTTGTCATCGGGGTTTATCTGGACCGATGGAATGACCAGAAACTCACAGCATTCAGGAACAAGAGTGCTTTATACAGCAGGTCATATGACATCTTATGTTTGTCTTAAAACCATAGCACGTCATTGTAAAAAAGGATATTTCTGAATCTGTCATTTCTGATTTCAGGGAACTGAAGCCTGGTGAGGAATACACCTGGAAGTGAGACTCCTGCAGTGATATTTATTGGACCCTCTGCCCAGAATGTGTATATTGTCTGTTCAGCTACCATGACTCTAAATGCAAGCATGTTGGCGCAATAAATTTAGCATTTAATTCTGTAATGCCTTGCGGTTTTTATTTACAGCACATTAAGGACAAGTGATGGGAGATTTTGTTAGTTGGTTGGTTTCTATTCAGTTCAAACTCCTGCTCAATGTCAGAGTCATCATGTTATTAAATGTCAAATATGTCCTGATTTGATGTGATTTTGTGGCAACATCTGTTTTAATAATTTCACATAATTTTGATTTTCTGTCTTGATTTACATGGCCTATTAATATAGCCAAAATAACATCTGCAATATCCTTTTTTCATATTTGAATGCAATAGTATATGTTGTTAGAACACACCAATACTATAAACTGTTTTAACACGCTGTTTTAGCACTGACACAATTATAACCGATTGGATAAATTTACAAAAGTTTATTCCCAAAATTTATGTATGTATGCATATGTATGGACCACAAAACCAGTCTTATGGGTCAATTTTTTGCAAGATTTATGCATCACCTGAAAGTTGAATAAATAATATTTCCATTGATGTATGGTTTGTTAGGATAGGACAATATTTGGCTGAGATACAGCTATTTGAAAATCTGGAATCTGAGGGTGCAAAAAAATTATATATATATATATATAAATATATAAAAGACTAAAATCAGACTTGCCACTTACCACAACTGTTCAAGACAAAGAAACCTCAAAAATTATAAATCCTTGGTTTGCTTTCTAAAGATGCTTTATACACAATTTCATTTGACAAAAAATATGTAATTAGAACAAGATAAGAAGCATATGACATAGGACACTCATTTTCTTTAGTCACAAAATACTGTTTTTATTCAGCTGTCAATGGTTTGGCAGTGTGGATCAGTCCCTTCTCAAAGAGCAGCTCAGCCAGAGACATCTGCAAAATGAGATTCATTTCAAACTCACCATAATACATATGCATTTATATATATAAAAGCAATTTGAACAGGTCATTAATGACTAAAGTCTGTAAATATAAAACAAATGCATGCAGTACCTTAGGCTCCATTGTCTCGCATGGTAAACTGGCCACAGAAACAAACTTGGGATATGAATGAATCAGAAACTCCATGGCATCTATGTGCTGTTAAAAAAAACAAAAACATGATCAGTCAAATGCTTAAAGAAAGTAAAAGCTGCAGTCATTTCAGACAAGAGTACATGTTTACCTCTGCTTTCATCTCAATGCTCTTGGGTTGTTCTTTATGATAGACTCTGGAGTTCTCAGTAGTGTAAAAAAGAGAGACTGTGTCTCCATCACCGCACAACCTATGAAGACGTGTTATTTTAATTCTAACATGTTGATAAATTAAAATACCACTTATTAACAAAAAAAACAACAAAATTAATGTATATCTTTATAAATCATTTACATAAGTTCAGACTACAAATTCACTTCATGCAACTTACAATACAAGATTGAGAAGACTGATAAGTGTTATAGAAATACTGTGTACTGGTACCTTGCAGCTCCAGCCCGCACAAGTTTGATTTGGGTTTGGCCCTTCAGCTGAACAGTCACATCAAGGGCCTCACCGTCTCCCCATCGAGCAGGAGCCCCGTACACACTGCTGGCCTTTTCCTCTACAAAACATACAAATGCATTCATTAAATGAATATTTGAGCTTTATTCTACAGAAGGTAATTGTGAGTTGTTGTTGTTTTCCCCTCACAATTCTTACTTTTACCTTACAATTCTTGAGTTTATATTTCACAATTCATACTTTTCTCACAATTCTGATATAAACTATGAGATACAAAAAGTCAGAATTGTGAGTTAACATGCAAGAAGAAAAGTCAGAATCGTTTTATTCCATGTTGGAAACAAGCTTCAATTGTAACTGATTTAACATACAGTACCGTAGCAGAAACAAAAACAACAGAATTGCAAGATGTAAACACAGAAGTACGGGGGAAAAAAAGTCAGACTTGTGAGATGTAAACTTAAATTTCAAAGAAAAAAGTCAGAATTGCAAGATACAAACTCGAAATTTAGAGAAAAAAGTCAGAATTGTGAAATGTAAACTGAAAATTCGGAGGAAAAAGTCATAACTGTGAGATGTAAACTCAAACTTTAGAAAAAAAAGTCAGAATTGTGAGATGTAAAATTCTGAGAAAAGTCATAATTCCAAAATTCGGTGAAAAAAGAATTGCGGAATATAAACTCAAAATTCTGAGTAAAAATTTTAAATTGTGGGATATAAACTCAAAATTATGAGAAAAAAAGTCAATTACAAAATGTAAACTGAAATTTTAAAGAAAAAAGTCATAATTGCGGGATGTAAACTCAAAATTCCAAGAAAAAAAATCAGAATAGCGAGATAAACTCAAAATTATGAGTTTATAACTTGCAATTAGGAGATCACTATTCTGAGATAAAAACTGAGATAAGAGATTAAAATTTGCAGTTACCTTTTTTGTGGGAAGAAACAGGCTAACATAGAAATCAGTTTAACATACAGTATAACACAGATATTGTATTACTGCAATATCCGATACAACACAAATACTTGATGAACCATGTTATTTCTGTAAAACTGGAATATATTTAGACATTTACCAGACATATTTTCTGAAACTCACAGAATTGGTATAGACAGAAGTTATATGTCTGACCTTTCAAAAGGGATATTGTAAAGCAAAAAAACACCACCTGACCTTTAGATGTGGCATGTTATTGTGAGACTCACCGGCGCTCAGCACCGGCGGAAGGCAGTCGTGCAGGAAGTCTCTGGCTTTCTGATCCACAGCAGCATCGACTGGCGCAAAATTGACCAGTTTCTTCATCAGGCCTTCAACGTGTGCAATGAATTTGTTTTTCCGTGGGTCTTCCTGTTCACACGCACAAGTAATTTCTGTGTCAATACGGGTCGGGAATGAACAGAACGGAGCCTGTATATTAATAGAGTAGAAACACAGGTACCTTCTCAGAGTTTTGAACTCCCATGAACTGAAGGTAATCGAGCGGCAGTCCCTTCCTGAACTCAACGTCTTCCTCCATCGCGATCTCCAGAGCTGCTGGCATCAACTGCAAATCAAACACATTCACTGAAGTGACAATATCTAATCTGGGAATCTGGCTGAATCTCACATCAAAATATCTGGTGCACATTTCACCCTCAAATCAACAGATCTGCATTATTTCTGTAATGCAAATAAATATATAAATGTAATACAGTAATTAAATCATGCTGTTAGGACACTGTTTATTTATTCATCCATCTATTTGGAATGAATAAATCATCCTGGTGTTACATTATTTATTCATTCATTCACTTTTTAAATGTATACTTAAAAATGTAACTCACAATTTAAATTGTGAATTACATTTGACAACTGACAATATCTAAATCATTTAATGAATCAGGGTAAATTTTATCTTAAATGAAATATATGTATCACATTTCACACCAACAATCAAAAGGAATAAAGCAGCACAAGTTATCATTTCTTAAAAAATAATTTCAAAAATAAACATGATAATGTTTTTTTTTTTTTTGTGAGATTCACTTATTCAAAACTCATCACTGATTCTTTCAGATTCATTTACAGCACAGAATCAGAAGTGAAGGGTTGTACTTTGAGAAGCAGATCTCCCCAGCTGTTCCTCTGGAAGGAGGAGACGGTGATGTGCAGCGAATGAGCATCAGGCAGACAGTCGCCTTGATGAATGAAGCCACGAGGAAAATACAGCAGATCACCAGCTTCCAGCACCACGTCCATGATGGGCTCTCCGATCTCATTCTGACTGAAATTAGCTTGAGGAGAAAAGCAACAGAGAGAGCGTTTATCCCCTTATAAAAATGAATATAATTAATAATACACTATACTTAATAAAACTCTTGTTAATATAGTCAGCTATGTATGTAAAGCCTGTACTTACAACTGGACACTAGTGGCAACACTTCATCTTCAGATCTGAGGGATGATAGAGGTGCTACTAGTTAATACTGTATCTCTTCACTTGGTACAAGTAAAGATTTGAGTTTATTTATGGACATTACAGATTAAGTTTAAAGGAATGGTTCACTCAGAAATGAAAATTTGCTGGAAATGTCCTCACCTTCAGGCCATCCAAGATGCAGATGAGTTTGTTTCTTCATCAGATTTGGTGAAATGTAGCATTCCATCACTTGCTCACCAATGGATCCTCAGCAGTGAATGGGTGCCGTCAGAACAGCTGTGTTTAACTGTTTTGGCTTGTAGATGGAGCTTGATTTGTGCATATTTCTCTCCTGATTCAGATGAGATGACTTTTTCACTGAAAAAAGGAATATTAGGGATAGGGTACTTGTATTTTAGCTGGAAGCAACGGTTTGTAGAAAAAAAAACAGCTTTTGTCTTCTCAAGATGTTAACTGATGGAATGGAGTGGATTACTTGTGGATTATTGTGATGTTTTTATCATTCTGACGGCACCCATTCACTGCAGAGGATCCATAGGTGAGCAAGTGATGGAAAGCTACATTTCTCCAAATCTGATGAAGAAAAACTCATCTACATCTTGAATGGCCTGAGGCTGAGAAAATTCAGCAAATTTTCATATCTGGGTGAAGGATTCCTTTAAAGGATAACTGATCACTCACCGAGGGTTGTACACTCTCCAGTGCTTTTTGCCCTCTAACTGCAAGATGAACGCCTCTATATCGTCATAGTGAGGAGCAAAACCCTGCGTCCCCGCTGGTGTCAGATATCTGAAAAAAATATTACAGTTAAACAATAATTGACAGATTTAGTATTAAAATAGCGTTTATGAATCACTGTCACATACGCGTTTGCGCCCGCCATACTGCCAAACTTCTCCTGAAGAATAGAGAGCACTTGCCACACAGTGGAGGAAAACGCTTGAGGATTGAGCATTCTGAGAGAACAGCCGCTCTGACAACAGATGACAAACATCATCAGTGACTGAACTTCACACTTTCACAGTAAACTAAACATTGAGGATTTACAGATGTGTTATTTATACTGTAACGACAGTTCTCCTAATTTTAAGAACGTTTGCACAACAGCATATTATCTCCTTTATTTTATTGTGTTGATGTTGGTAAGATTTTAAAATGTTTTTGAATGAAGTCTCTTCTGCTCACCCAGGCTGCATTTATTTAACCAAAAATACAAAAATGTTTTTGTAACAATGTGCAAAGTCTTTACTGTCACTTTTGACCAACTTAATGCATCCTTGCTGAATAAAATTAGTAGTTCATTTCGAAAAACCTTCAAACAATATATACAAGATCTTTTATAGAAGATGTGGTGACCAAAGCCAAAAATAGCAGTAATCATATAACCCATCAATTTTGTGTGTTAGGGAAATGTACCTCATAAAAATCCCACACAGTGTATGGTAACGCTCTTCCCGGAGGATTGTGTGTGTCTCTTTTTCCGTTTGTGTAGCTCGTCACATCCAGATTCACTCCATACTGCACGTCATCCTGAACAAAACACTGAACATTATTATATCTGACAGCGACATTAGAGACACTGATTCCCTCTAAATCAAAGAAAAAACTGCTTACATTTCTTAAGATGCGGTCAAACTCAGCTGTTGAAAAGAATCCTTTGTAATAGTCTGGATTCTGTCGTTGGATCAGAATCGGTTTCTTCTCCCAATTATCTCTATAATGTGGAGAGAACAAGACCTGTAAGTCATCTTTGATCCAAAGCGACTACTCTTACACTTTGTGGATGAATTATTATATGATGAATATAGCATATATTATGTGAACTATTCAACAGTTCAATGTTGATTCAATTCTATGGAAGCGCTTCTCCACCACAAAATAGCAAAATTAAAAAAGGTAATTGAGACTTCTCACAAATTAGACTTTTGACTTTTTTTTCATCAGAATTGCAAGACATAAAGAACTGCAGGATATAAACTTGAAATTCAGAGAAAGAGAGTCAGAGAAATCTGAGTTTACATCTCACAATTTTGTTTTTAGGTTTCTTCCATAACAATTGCGACATTTCACCTCAAAATTCGGACTTTTTTCTCACAATTGTGAGTTTATTAGAGCTGTTAAACGATTAATCGCGATTAATCGCATCCAAAATAAAAGTTTTTGTTTACATAATATATATTTGTGTACTGTGTATATTTATTATGTATATATAAATACAAACACATGCATGTATATATTTAAGAAAAATATGTTATATTTGTATATTAAATACATTTATATATAAATGATGTAAACATAAAAATATACATGTAAATACATGTAAATATTTTCAAAATATATACTGTATGAGTGTGTATTTATATATACATAATAAATATACACAGTACACAAATATATATTATGTAAACAAAAACTTTTATTTTGGATGCGATTAATCGCGATTAATCGTTTAACAGCACTAGAGTTTATATCTCACAATTCAGACTTCTCAGTTTATGACTGAGAAGAAAAGTCAGATATAAACTAGCAATTCTGACTTTTTCCTCAGAATTGTAACTACCTTTTTTTATTTTTTAATCCTGTGGCAGAAACAAACTTCCACACAATTCAGCTCAAAAAGAGTGTCGATTTTACAAAGATCAGCAGTTAAGAAACAAATGCAATTTAGCTATAAATGTGTGTGTGTCTGCGGTCTCACACCTGAAGAAGCTCTTGTCTTGGACTGGGTGAATAAGCCACTGGAACAGTCTGCTGGCTCTATCTCTGCTGTTGTTGACCTTCGCCAGATCTGTCAGGAGCACATCAAGAGCTGGACTCTCAAATCCTTCACCGTTATGTGTCTCACAGTCCTTCTTCAGGAAAAACAGTAGATCATGAGCTTCAAATCTCCACTGATGCTCCATTATCATCCAGTATCATCATAGGGTCAGACACTTACAGGCTTAGATTTCTCCTTATCACTGCTGCTGAGCCTCATGCTGGACTTCAGAGGCTTCATTCTTTTCTTTTTATTGGATTTCTTGTTTGGTTGGATGCCATTCTCCTTCCTCTTGATTTTCTTCGCTGGTGGAGCCTTAGCCTGCAACGCAGAAGTCATCCAATTACTTTTACAGCCCTTACAAAAATGGTGGTAATACCAGATGGTAGCCATGGTATTTTTAAAACATTCATTCTTTTATTTAGACCCCCAAATGTCATCATCATCCTGGTGTGAGGGCCCACATGCTAAAAGGCAGCATAATATATTTTCATGAATACAGACCACATTTATATATATATATATATATATATATATATATTCTATTATGTTAATTACTGTATTTTTTCTGCTCAATACAGTTAGATTTATTGCAATTAATCTTTGAATCAATTATGTATTTATTTTTATTTTAAATATTTTAGTTAGTTTAATTAGTTTAACCCTGCTATATATATATATATACACACACACACACACACACACACACACATATATACTTTTTATTTAAATTGTAGCTAAGAATGCTGTTTAGCAAGACAAGAGAGAAGTTTAGTACAATGTATATATAGTATATTGTATGCTCAGTGTGTTTTCATTATATTAGAAGCCAATACTGATTAGCTTGACTTAGTTAACAACTGTTCACTGAAATGATGGTTATGCTGCCTCGTAAAAAGGTTTTATCATGCGGTTCCTCATATGCAACATTTTACCTGCACTTGTGGTTTTGTTCCTCCTGATAATGATTGATAAATAGATAATGCGGACATGTGTTTTCTTTCCATGGCTCAGATGTGAAGAGCAGACATCAGACGCATGAGCGCTTTTCTTCTGCAGGAGTCAAAACAGACAAACAGCGATCACACTGCCAACTTCAGGTCTGGAGCTGCAAATACACGTTTAAAACAATTTCCTCTTCCTAGATCCAAACACACAAAAACACTATTATTAGTAAATTATTCATTATAAATTATTTTAATGCTGATATATTACCAAAAAAAAGGGTCAGAAATATTGTTAAACGTACTCCCGCGCTCTCGGCTCTGAGCGCTAGATGGCAGCACGCGCACGCAACGCCGCGCGAGCTCTCAGGCTGCTATCGCGCACGCGCATAACGCCGCTGCTGGCTGCGGGAGCGCGTACGCGTTTTGCTGCACCTCGGAGACGGAGCGTTTTCACAGTAGCCGTTTACCGGGCCGTTTCTGTCCGTTACCGAAACCATGGACACCCTGAAGAACTGAAGTTTATGAGGACCCACGTACGTTCTGATGGATTTATTCTGAGGTACAGTAAAATAACGGTTGTGTCGTTCGTTAGCGGGTCGGTTAGCAGCGGCTAACATCAAACAGAGACATGCAGAAAAACATGACTGATTTCAACATAAATAACACTCGTATTGGTAGTATTTTAGTTATGATATTGCTCTAAGATGAATAATATCAGTCTTTAGGCGGAATATGTTTGATTTTTGGATCTGTGTCTAAAGTACCGCAGGGAATCAGTGTAAGTTGGTCATTTAAACGACGCGTTGAACAAACCAGACACACTCACCTAAACAAATAATATCAGACACATACTGAGCGCAAATATTTGTATTATTTAACCTGATTACTAATACCAGACACATTCTAATCTTGGCATTACTTTATGGCATCTGCACTTATCGATATTATTCATCACTCTCCAGTTATTAACGTAATAATATATGATCAGTAATATCAGAATCGCTCTGATCTGATTTATGTTATCTGATTATCAATATGAGACAATTGTCATTTCTGCTATCTGCTCTGATCAATAATATTGGTCAGTCTAATCTGGTCATTAATGTATAACGTCTGATCTGCACAATAATATCAGACAGACACTGATCTGATTTATTAACATGCAACATTTCATCTGATTATCAATATCAGACTGTCTCTAATCTTGTCATTCATTTCTAACATCTGCTCTGATCAATAATTTTGGTCACATTTTAATCTGGTCAATTGTTTGATCTGCTTAATAATATCAGACAGACACTGAACTGATTTATTGCTATGTAACATATCATTTGATTAGCAATATCAGACACTCTCTAATTTAGTCATTAATTTATAACACCTAATCCAATCAGCAATATCAGATGCATTCTAATCTTGTCATTAATTTATAACAGATCTTATATCAGATATAGACGGTTTCAACAGCAACACCACAAACAAACGTTACTGCGCATGCGCGCTTTTGTGGCCCTAACTTAACTTCCGGTAGACATCCCAATAGAATCAACAACAACAGCTAAATCCCTCTAGAGTAGATTATTTTTTGATAACAAGCAAAATATGTTTGCTGCGTAAATCAGACGGACTTATTAAAAATGCAAATTCATTCTCTGCCAGCAGGAGGCGCTGTAAAACGGGAGAACTAGAGGTTTCCCCGGTAATGGCTGTTGGGCTGTACCTTACACAAAGCAGCGCTGAGCTTACAAACGCTGCTTTATCAGGCATATAACATGCAAGATGAAATGAAAATGACATCGAACATTTTCTAAAGACAGTCTTCCTTCAGAAATACAGTGATATAAAAACACCCGCGCCTCGTTTTGATTTTTAAGCGTGCATTACGTGCTCATGTTTATTCAAGGAAGCCATTAATATGGTGGTGGGTCGCCAAAAATAAATAAATGTTTGGGAAACACATCCCACAGCACAACAACCTGAGCACAACTTCATTACTCATCACTTTTAACTTTAACTGCGTTTGTAGCCGGCGACACTAACCAGACCGATAAACAAACACAGACCGGAAGTTAACTTCCCGATGAAACCGTCTATATGAGACAGTGATGTGATCTATTGTAATATATGATGTGAGATCAGATTTTTCTTATCATTTAGAATGTCTGATATGATTTTGTTCATACTGAATATCACATGCACGCTGTTGTGATCTGATCTCACTTGACAGACCAAGAATATCAGGCTTGTTCCTAATCAGAGCTTGACTCAGAGATCAGACCCTCATAATAACCCTTGCATATACAGAATATCAAATAAGATATGTTTAGTCTGACACATAAGATCATATCATATCAGATATTGTTGAGTAGAACATAATTGTGTCAGACTCTTGTATTGTCTTCGCCTATTCTGAATATAATACATTATAATTATATGTGAATGATCATTTTATCAGATCACAATGGTAATATTGATTAGATCCGATCAGTAGATCTACATCTGGTATTCAGTGTCTGTTTAGCCAGTCATCCGTGTGATGAATTTGGAGGAACAGATGTGTCAGTCGAAGATGAGTTGCATTGAGGTGGTCAGTGATTATTTAGGGTGCTGACCAGTTCTGTGTTTGTGTAAATGAGTTGTTTTCTTTCTAACCCATCTGTGAAGGTTATAACTCATTGCACGTTTTATTTGTGAAGCAAAATAAAGATATTTCGTCTCTCTGCCCTGATAATGGGTGACCATCTGTGCAATGCAGTGCCAGTTCAGGCGTGACAAAAAACAAATACTAAATCACCAAACCATTTTTATAGTCTAACAGCTCTCATTATAGGCGTCATGTGCTTAAGATATGTGGAGTCTTTAATTTTGCATTTATTTGTATACTAAAGAAGGGTTTCTGCTGATCTTAAGGTCTTAATCTGCCCTTCCAGAAATTAAGGCCTTAAAAAGGTTGGAGTAGAACGTCTTAAATACATAAAGTCATGGCATTATGGAATATGTTTCTCAGTATTTTTGTCTCGTTTTCAAACACAAATATTTACATTTCCTTAAATCAAGACGTTTACTTGAGATGAAGATGTAAGTCCCAAAATTAAGTGAGTTTATTCTTAAAACAAGAACAAATATCTTTCAGTGAGGTATGAATATATGTTTTCAGATTGAATTAAGGTGATTTTTCTGAGCCCATTAGCAGATATTTGTCCTTGGTTTAAAAAAAAACAACTTCATTTTAATCAATTTCTTAGAAAGACATCTTATCTTAGGTAATTGTGTTTTTCAAGTAAATGCATCTTGACTTAAGAATCTTTAGACATTTGCACTGGAAAAAAAATATCAAATGTAATTATTTTGCAGTGTTATCAGAAGGTACAGTGAAAGTTATTTCCATATTCTAGTGGTTGCGAGCAGTTTTTTTTTTTTTTTTTTTTTTTTTTTGAAGTAATGGAGATCTGTTGTTCAAATTCTGAAGTGTTGCTAATACAACTTGTGTGCTCCAAGACATTTACATTTAGAGAACATATAGATGTATTGTATTCCCTTCAATTTATTCCTTAAATAATCTTTACTTGGTCTTAAAATTGTCTTAGATTTGAAGAAATGTGTCATTGCATCACTTGCTCACCAATGGATCATCTGCAGTGAATGGGTGCCGTCAGAATGAGTCCAAACAGCTGATGAAAACATCACAATAATCCACAAGTAATCCACACCACTCCAGTCCATCAGTTAACATTTTGCTTATTTGTAATAAATCTATAGAGATGCTTTTAAACTTAAAACTGTTGCTTTCTGCTAAAATATGAGTCCTCTGTATGTAATTCTGCTTTCTCTAGTGAAAAAGTTGTCTAGTCTGAATCAAGAGAGAAATATGCACAAATCAAGCACCGTTTACAAGTCAAAATGTCCAAAACAGATTTAAATTTGTTGGTGGATTTTGATGTGAGAGGACAACAGGGGATGGACTTTTTGCACTGGAGAAAGCGTTATTATGGATTATTGACTATATTTTGGCCAGAGGTGACGATGTGGAGTTAAAAGCCTTAATTATGGATTTGTTTCTTTAAAAAAAAAATTTTTTTTTTGTGAACAATTCCTTTAAATGTCTTAATTTTACCTTCATAAAACCATCAGAAACCCATTCTAGCCTAAACTTTATGGAAATAGACATTGCTTTTCTGTTGTCCCAGGTCATTGTTGGTATAGTCGGCTTTGTGATTTTGAGCATAATGCAGTAATTCCCCACAGGCGATGGAACAATCACACTGGCTCTTCTCCACTGTCCAGTAGTGTGGATATGCAGGGGTCTGGCAGCTGTTACTAGGGTCTTAAGATTTTACTAGTGTTAAATCTGTGATCCGGCATAAGGCTGGGAAAGGGCCTGCTGCTCTGGATGGATAACGCTGCTGGGATTTGACTTATTTGGATCAGGTGCTGAAAATGGCAAATGCCATGTGGGAATTTTTTGGTTTGTTTTATTGCAGTGAAGTCAGATTGTTAACTGAGTAGAGCCACGTTTCCCTCATCATAAACACACTGATGGTGGGAAATATCGCTAATAAATGGGCATTTATTAGAGTCTCATGACTAATTTCACAGATCTATTTTGAGTTCTGCTTGACAGCTGTTTCTGTGTTGAAAAACTGCATCGGAGAAACTTGCTCTAATTGTGAACAAAGCAGCCACTTGTCTGTCCATTTTCTTCCTCCTGTTTCATTTGAATTAGTTAAGTCTGATGTAGTTTACTTCAGTCTGATCTGAATTCATTCATTCTGGTTTGATCTGTTCAGTAGATTGCTTTGCCTGAGTCTGATGTTCTCTGTTTGAACCTGATGTGCTCTACTTCTTCACTTTAGTGTGAGTCTGATTTGCTGTTTTGGTGCTTGTCAGAATCTAATATATCATGCCATATTTCCTGGGCACAGACTTCTGGGTTAGATGTTCTCACAGAGTGAAGCTGAGCGTTTGTTAGCCATATTCTTTCTGACAAAGTACGCCAGCTCCAGGGTGTTTGAAATGCCTTCATTAATAGTTATTTTTTGCCATATACCAGGAAGGTAGAGCAGAATTTTTCCATCTGTTTCTCTTGCTCTCTTATTTGGCTGTGTCATTGTTGTGAACTATCGATTGCGGGTTCTGGCCTAATTAAAATGAGCGTACACCTTACACTGCTCAGAAAGTGGATCTGATGCATTATGCAGACGATTAAAGAACTTCTTAAGGTTTCGGAATGGTTTTGTCCTGGAGGCACGTCAGTCCTGATTTATGTAATATAAAGCACTTATGCTTGTTGTGGGTTGGTTGCCCTAGTGGTGTTCAGAGCACTTTTTAGCATTCTGATATTTTCTTATTGGCCCAATAAGTCAAAAAGCTGACCCAGTCTCTATGATATTCTGGCTTGAGTTCTTTGGTGTAAATCTACAGCCTAGTGTTTTTTCACTCATTGTATTGGCAAAAAAAAGGATTGTCTGTTTCCTTCAAAATTTGCACACCTTTCCTGAACAAACTATCTGATAGACCTTTTTACAGACTGTGATGACGCATTTCCACAGTTATTAGTGTCGCAAATCCAGCTGCGTTTTTTTATATTTCCGTTTTTAAAAGACTTGAAGTACGTTTATACTTTGTTATATTCCTGATAACTGATTAATGGTGCTGCATGAGTGTTTCTAACACAACAGCTGAGGGAGTGGTTGCAAATTTGATATTTTTCTCTCCTCTTACCACCCTAATCAACCTCTGGATATTTTTTCCTCATGGAAATGCTATCATGGATTTTTTTTTTTTCTTCTGCTATTGGAGCAAATGGGAATGCAAAAATTATATTTTGTAGTTGTAGTTTCTGTTCACCACTGTTGAAGTTTACCCAACTATGATGAATTCCGCTTCTTCCCAAAAGATTTGTTCTTTCAAATCATTAATGCGATGTTTGAGCAATAGTAATAGTGATACTTAAGGAAGCTTTTTCACAGCAGGGGATTAAAAAAAGCTAATTGCAACATTTTATCTCACAATTCCATGTTTTTTCTTTGCAATTTTGAGTTTACATTTCACATTTCTGATTTTTAAACTCAGAATTGTGACGTAGAAAGAACAAACTACCTTTTTTATTCTGTGGCGGAAAAAAACAACAACAAATTCTGGAATTCAGAGTTTATATCTCACAGTTTTGACTTTTGTTTTTGCAATTCTGAGTTTATTACAGGCAATCAGAAAAAAAAGAAAAAAAAAATTTTTTCCTCACAATTTTTTCTCTTAATTCTGAGAAGTCAGAATTGCCTTATATAAACTTATAGATACTTGCTAAAGCACTACTAATAAAGGATCATTTTATTTAACTCAAGTATTTTGTAACAGACTTAATAGGATTGCTTTTCATTGGGTTTCACTAGCCTAAAAGAGTACATTTTTCTCCGTATAATTGTATAGTTTAATTTCTGTTTCATTGTCTGTGTGCTAAAGTTAGAAGCCTCCCAGGTTGCCCACACAGACAGCAATAAGCAGAGCAACAGTACAGTATGATCACTGCGGGTCTGATTCCAGTGGCAGGTCTTCATGAAGTTTGGTATTAAAGGTGTCAGATGGTGCTGAATCATGTAGCTCCTGTTTTTTCTTTTTCACTTTTCCCTCCATATATCAACTCTCTTGGAAATGGAAAAGAGAAAAACCACAGAGCGTGCAGTCCCGTTGAATTAAAGTGCTAATTATAGAACGCGCAGCTCCGCATCTGCGGCTGCAGTCCGGCTCCAGGCTAATGGATGTGTAAATGAAAAGCGTAACATCTCACTAGCAGTCCAGCTCGGCCATAATGGAATCATTCCGGGTGGGTATCAGTACCACAACATCAGGTGATCCCTGTTTTCTACCTCATAAATGTCAGAGGGATACAGGCAGGAAAAGGTTGCGCTTTTCCTGTACAGCCACACACACATTGTGCTTTCACCCCTGGGTGATATCAAGCTTCCCTTCCTTCACTCTAAAAGTGTGTCAGAAGAAATAGAATACATGGAATTCTCACAGCTTGGAGTAGGCTTAATTGTCTCTGTTTTTTGAGATGAATTTATTAGTGATGTCAATGCCAAGTCGGGCATTGATATTATAGGACACTATGAAATCTATTTTATTTTTGACCAAATTCAGTATTTTTCTGCTTTAATTTTTCTGGATTCCATTTTAATGGTTAAATAAAACTTTAGTAGTAATTTATTAGTAATTCATAAGGCTTTTTTTTTGTTTGTTTATTTGTGTACAATTATAGGGCCAATTAAATGTTTTGTTTTATTTTTCTAAAATTCTGTTAAACTTTTTATGGATTTATGATTTAATACAAATGTTACAACAATGTTACAACACATTCACAGTTTATCTTATTTTAAAATGTAATCATATGAAAATTATTGAATTATTTATTGGAAACTGCTGCACAAAAGAGGTTTACTGTTAAAATGAAAACAGAAAAATTAGGTTAAAAATAAAGTACTATTATTATTATTATAACTTTGAGAAGTACATTCTGCTGTACAGTAGTAATATATTTCTGTCACAATTTCTTCAAGTTAAACCAAACGTTTATTTTGGCAGTTTGTCAAGAAGATCTTTGAAGTTCTTTGTGTATATGACATGATGATAGATGACATGATTGAACATGAACATGTCTGATACCTCAAATAGTGTGGATTGTTGAGGAGATATGCTTTTCTATTTCTGACATGTCAGACTTATCATTTTGACCAGGTATTTACTGAAATGAGCTAAAAATCTATATCTGTCTAGCAGAATATTGCAGCTACTCACTGGAACAACTACACAGTATATTGATAAATACAGTCAGAACATTTTAGCAATGTATTAGCAACGCACAGCTCACATTTATTCAGAAAATGTCTAGCTTTAATGAGGGTTTACATTTGCAATGTTTATGAATTTGCTGTAAAGTAGTAAACTAGTGTCTCTTGGAAAAACACATTTTGGCGTGTGTATTGCAGTAGTTATCTCAGCATTTTTCCCCAGATGTGGGTTGTTATGCAAGACTAGATAACAAATGACAAATTCTCATAAACAGCCTGAATATGATTGAGCAATAATCATACACAAGATGCTTCAGTACCGCTTGTTGGTACACATCACTGTGGATATATTTTCCCCGCATACCTGTTCTCCATATCTATATCACTTTATTTATATATACGTAATGTCTGTCTCCTAAGAAAAGGATAGAGATGATTCCTTCATGTGACTTCTCTTGAAGCTGCCTGTAGGCAATAAGAATTGGCTGTCAGTTTTCAGAGCCTCTCCGTCCTGAATAAAATTAGACTACAGCTCCGTTCTCCTCAGCGTTTGAGCCTGAAAGATGAGCTGGAACGGGAATAAACACCTGGTTTGGAGATCACTTCTTTCCAAGGTTACATTAAGTAACTGGAATAGTTGCAAACCAGTTTGCATAATATCCAAGCTGATTAGGATTAGAGTATTCCAAATCAAAATATGTTGAAAATATCATGCCAAGGGCTGACCGGATGATATACTATTTCTGGTGGATTTTTGAAGTGCGTTTGCCCTTTGGGCTATTATTACCCACAATCCCTTGAGTTACGGTAGAGGATGAGAATGGGATTTGGCACTTTTTCCACCTTTCAGTTGGCGATGCTTGGCACATTTTAAATGTATACACCTAAAAAAAAATGTATGCGTCCTATCTAATTTCTCAATACACATTCCTGTCTTATTATGTATGAAATTCCACTTGGTATCAAGATGCAATTTTATAATGTGGAAGTATGTCGCAGTACTGTCTTATGAACTCAAAAGTATGTACTTTGACATTCCCAGCAAAGTACATACCTTTATTGCAGAGCAGAAGTATGCAAAGTATGCAGGCAGTCTTCACTGTAGAACACCTTGCTTCATTAAAACTGTTAGGATGTCCACAAAGAATCACAGTCCTTGCATTTAGCCACAGTGTCATTCAGAGGCAAATCTACTGGCCGGAGGGCATCATCTGAATAAAACCAAAAGCATTCCTGGTTCCACTGACAGTCAGTGCAAAATTGCAGGTGGGGGACGATTTCAATATGTCCCTCGCTTGTTTTGTGTTGCTGTGCATAGATAATTGTGTATGGAAGCGTTATCATTTATCTCAAGGGGCGTTTGCTGCTTTGTTTTTGGTAAACAACTTCAGAGCTGTGGCCTCTTTTGATTATCAACCTATTTTTAGGGCCATTAAGCCTTTTTGCATTGTGACGTTATTTTCATAACGATATAAGTGCGTTTTCCTCAAATTCTCAGCATAATGCCCCCAGATGATTAATAACTTTCAAATGCATTTTTGACTTTTAGGACATCTAATATTGATATGCACTGTAAAAAATGATTTTTCGAGGTTATAAGTAAAACAGATTTACCCCAAAAATACTATAACTTTTACTGCTTCACAATTTCACATTTAATTAAATGTGTTGCTTGCCATCTTTATAATTTCTTATGAAATTTACTATAGCTATTTCTAAGTGAAATTGATTCTACACCATTTTTTCCAGTGTACTTGCTTGTTACAGTTATTTATACAATAGATTTCTGAATAAATTGTAAATGGCATGGGTTGTAGACTAAAAAAAAAAAAAAAAACCCATCAGACTGGGTCTCATTTCCATGGATCGCACTGATGACTCAATTTCATATCAGCAATGTTATTTCGTCAGGCTGAAATACAGGTGGGCCTTTTGGGATTGCGTGTTGCCTGGAGGAAGACACTGGCCAAATCAGTGTGAAACGGGTAGAAAACAGGATGCAAATGAGCCTTAAGGCCACTGTAGGAGGTCTCGTGGTGGGACCTGTTAGCGCTTGCTAGTCAAAGAAAACTATCCATGCATGGTTATCTGGCAAGATGAATTGTCTGAGGCATCCAGCCTGAGCAAAACTAGATTTAAAGATGAGAGCGTATTCTTGTGGAACCAATTGACGCAGAACTTCTCAAAGGGAATTACACTGTGTGCTCTATTTAAAGCCCAATGTGTGGCCCTTATGCCAAAACCTCCTTGTCTAGAGTATTTTAATGCTGAATTCAGTGCAGAACATTCTGATAGATCATGCATGAGTTAATTAAACACAGCTGTCTCTGTTTTATTTCCACTGGAAAAGTTTAGGAGCTTGACTTTTCCTTAGAAGTGCAGATAAGATGTGTGAACGAGGTCAATACTGAGTAAACCACTGGTTTATTTTTCCCTCCCTGCCAATACAGTATGTTAGTGGTGCAGCTTTCTGTTTTATTGATGACTGGGGAAGCAGACCTATTGACCATAAAAGAAGTTTTTCACCAGTAATAAAAGAACTTAAAAGTTGTTGGCCTACTTTTTAACTTTTTAGATCGATAAGTTAAGGGAATGCTTAAACACTTTAAGCTTCACTTCTACTTCAAATTGTTTTGCATCTTTTGACGTTTTTCATTTGGCACTATTGACATCTGTCTCTTGACTTCATATTGACATCATGCGGCAGAATGCATCTGAGATAATTCAATCAAACGGGCTGTATTACCTCAGTGGTCTATATTGTTTCAGCAGTGCATTAGGAACAGAATGACTCATTGATGGAGTTCTGGAGATCATCTGGGAGAAAGTACTGCCAAATCGTTCCTGCCCGGAGAAGATGTCCCAAAGTGCAGCTCAACATCTGTCTGATGTTTAAACTGCCTTATGTAGAACATCGATCCAGCTAAAAGCTTGTCCTAGTTAACTTGTGAGCGCCAAATGCTTCTGTGCTGAGCTGAGTTATTTTATACGGCCTGGAATTTCATTTGCCTTCATTATGGTACAAAATAAAGATAAATTGGAGTAACAGTGTTACTTAGAAGTCAAGGAGTGCAACAACTCTGACAGAAACATTCGATAAAGATTCATTGAGATGTGGGAAAACATTAACTTTGCTTTATCAGATTTTTTCAGAGCTGTTTCAGGTTCACGTAAAGGAAAATACACAGATAGTACTACATTTTATAATAGATATTAGAGTAAAATAGTGTGTTTTTAGCATGCTGGTATGTGGTCGTTGGAGTATGGTTTAATATTTAATACTGTTAGGGTTTTCTTCAGCTCGCTTAACTTTAGAAATAATAATATCAATGTTTGACTTCTTAAACCTCACTTTTGATGTCCATTTCTGATGATGCAACTTTCATTTCAGTTGACGAGGAAGTGGAAAAAGGGGAAGAGAGAAGGAAAGTTTTTTTCCTAGGCAGAAACCAGTGGAGGCTGATATTTGATTAAAATACCGAACATGTTTCATTTTTTTCTGTTTATACTGGTCCTTTTTGGACTCCTGCCTTCAAAGCAAATTTCACTAGGAGAAAATTGGTTACCCTGTCGTCGGGAAATGTCATTGCTGCATAAAATATGCTCGCACTGATAATAAGGGATCCATAATTTCCTGCTTTCATCCGTATTTGCTGCTACTCAGCCGCGGCCAGGCTGGGAAAAATCCTTCCATTTACAAAACTGGTTAAATATTGGCTTGTGGTAAATTTGCTTTGCCTTCACAACCCAGAGGCAGTGTGGGGATTAGACGGAGAGTTGTTATTCCAGGGAAACTTTCTGGACCCGATCACAGGTCAGTGTGAATTTCTTCTTCAGAACACATCCAGTTTCGTGATAATGTCCAGACCATTCACAGTGGAGATGAACATGCTGGATCTTGCCTGTTCACATGAGAAAAACTATTCTGCTTTAAGGGGCCTGTACTCATTTTGTGAATATGGGCCCTTTCAATTTATTCCTATGATGCAAAGCTGAATTTTCAGCATCATTACTCCAGTCTTCAGTGTCACATGATCTTTCAAAAATCATTCTAATATTCTGATTTGCTGCTCAAAAAAACATTTATTATCATCAATGTTACACATTTTTTGTGGAAACGTGATATTTAGATGAACAGAAAGAACAGCATTTATTTAAAATAGAAATCTTTTGTAACATTATAGATGTCTTTAAATAAAATAATAAAAGTTCATTTCTTTAAGAAAAAGTCCCTAAACTTTTGAACAGTAGGGTTAGAAGTTATGTTTCTATATCTACAAATATTTAATTGCTGTGAATTGCATTAATTAATCTATGCAATTGAGCAGACTGATTTTAAACTCTCAAAAGAGGTGTAATGGCCTCAATCAGTAATGGAGCAAAGCATCAATTCTGTCTTACCTATTACGTCGCATAAACACAGAGTTTAGCTTTTATGTTTTGGAGTTTTCGTGCTCGTTTTTTTATTTTTTGTTTTTGGTACATCAACGTGATGTATTATTGAACCAGCCACAAATAACAGCCCTTACAGCAGTGGAAGGAGGCTAAATAATGGAGCTTAATCAGTGAAAGGTCAAAAAGAATGATTATCCACTTCAGGTGTTCAGAGGGGAAGTGTTTTATGAGCCCTAATTTGTCCCTTTGTATCAGCGTCTGTCTCTCATCACTTTAACATTTCTCTGGAGATCTATAGTAATTAATCTGAGGAGAGCAGGGTGCCCTTCCTTCTCACACAGTCCAGGTCTATTAGTCTGTAAGTAGCAGTGGAGATCAGGCAGACTTGTGCTGAATCCCAATTAGTATGCTATTATTGCTAATGTAAAAAGTATATGTGAGAAACTATACACTATGCTGATGATCAAAGAGTGTATAGGTCCTGGCATTGTCTTAATACAGGCTTATCTTAATATATAGGCTACTATATATTTCCGTTTTGTGTTCTATGTGAGTTTTGATCAGTAGAGTATATAAGTCAAGCAGTAATTTGACAGAAGCGTGCGATAGTTCATCTCTTCCCTGCTGCAAGATCAGTGGCCATGTCAAAATCTGTTCCATTAATGGAAAAGTCATCCCTCATGTTCTCTCATCCAGAGATAATGAAGCTCTCTGAAATCTTGTATGGCTTATACTGATGGCTGCATGGGCAAATCTAACAGAGACGGTCACTTGAGGCAATTCACATGTTTTTTTTTTTCTGTACGCATGCCTTATGGAGTGTTTGCTCTGTGGGTTTGTTTTAGAACAGCTGCTAATGCTTGGAGCTAGCTGTCAGCATACCAGATAATGTGTTCAGTGAATAGGACAAGCCTGTGAGGTCATTCTGAGCGC